>VZTV01105294.1:908-22946 GCA_013400875.1 Anhinga rufa | reverse complement strand
GACCAGAACCCCCAGGTCCCTCTCTGCGGAGCTGCTCTCCAGCCTCTCGTTCCCCAGTCTGTCTGTACAGCCAGGGTTGCCGTGCCCCAGGTGCAAAATCCGGCACTTGCCCTTGTTAAACTTCATACGGTTGGTGACTGCCCAGCTCTCCAGTCTGTCCAGATCCCTCTGCAGGGCCTCTCTGCCCTCGAGAGCGTCAACAGCTCCTCCCAGTTTTGTGTCATCAGCAAACTTCATTAGTGTTCCTTCCAGTCCTGCATCCCAGTCATTAACAAAGAGATTAAAGAGTACCGGCCCCACGATGGATCCCTGCGGAGCCCCACTAGTGACTGGCCGCCAGCCCGATGTAACCCCATTCACTGTGACCCTTTGAGCCCGACCCAGCAGCCAGTTGCTCACCCACTGCATTACGTGTTTATCCAGCTGTGTGCTGGGCATTTTGTCCAGGGGGATCCTGTGAGAGACAGTATCGAAAGCTTTACTGAAAACCAAAGAGATCACATCAACTGGCTTTCCTTGGTCAACTAGGTGGGTGACCCTGTCATAGAAATAAATGAAGTTTGTCAGGCAGGACTTTCACCTTGTGAACCCAAGAAGTGCCATTTCAACCTATTTAGGTCTTTGCACCTTAAAGGCCTGCCAAATTTAGGTGCAAAATGAACACCCAGTAAGATTTAGAGCTGGTAAAGGCTAAGATTGTACTTATCAGAAAGAGAAAGGAACAAGGACATTACTTGTGCCTCTCTTCTCTGCTTTACTGTCTGGCTCCAAGTATATGTGTTCATTCAGGATGGTATTACAGCTTCTGCAAGTCCATTTCTCATAAACAGCACTGATGGCAGAGTTTACAGTGCAGGGCAAATGTAAATATAAAAAGGGGATCTTTCTTAACCATCCTTATTATCCAAAGCACATGGCAGATATGCAGCAGCCTAAAAGGATGTGTTTGGGGATACTGAATCCCAGTAGCATGACCCAAAACAGAAATCTAGTAGCCTTCTTATGTATTTCCAATGTTAATTTGGCAAAGCACACACTTTATTTGTGAATAATTTTTCAGTTATTCTACTTTGTACCCAATGGCAATTGCAAAAATATACCCAGACTTAAAAGTATGCACATATTATACTAGGGCCTGTGGGACTGGCTCTCATACATCCATTTTGCCTGACTGATAGAAATATTTGGTCTGGTCCTGGTAATCCTTCATGATATTATTCATTTACATGAAGCTGTAACCTACACAAAAAGGGCTGTTTCAAAAGTAGTAAGGTACCTTTAGCAAGTCAGACTAGTCTGGGACAATTTCAAACTAAATTTTATTTACTGTCATCTTTGCTGGGGTTTTCCACCATCAGTAAGGAGTGCTGGTTTAGTTAAGGCACAAATAGAGACAGCTTTTCCCAAAATTTGACAAATGTTTGGCACATTACAACTGTCACAAAACCATGATTCTATTCATATTTTTATGACTGGGTCCCATAAAGGCAACAAATAAGTATCTGTTTCTCTAAAGATCTCTGAGTGTCAGGAAATTTGCTTGTGGGAGCCTTTGACACAGAAAGTCCTTGGGAGGCAAATTCTTGAAGGGCTGGACCTTCCAGATCTTCTCTTTTTTATATATATTATATGCAGTACCTCTACTTTTGCTTTAAAGTAAAAGCAATTAAAAGGAAGCCTTTGCACTGGATCTGGTGAACTGCAAGTCCATCACATGTATTGGTTCAGCATTCAAAGTTGTTTAGTCCCGTCCCTGCAATTAATACAGTCACAAGAGCAGTACCATAAACATAACACAAAATCATCTGCATAAAACATAAAAGAGCCTAGTAATTTATGAATATTGCTTTTAAACCTATATTAAGCACTGTCCAGGGAAAAAACATTTACTGAGCCCTATTTGCTTTGCAGTTAAATCAAATTTAGGGTAGGATAATATGCTTCTTATCAATTAAATTTTACTTTAATCTTTACAGACTTGATGGAGAAAATAGATATTAAATCCTAAAATAGAATTTGAAGTATGCACAAAAAACAGTACATGACAGCAAGACTCAACAGTGTGAGCAGCAGGTTCGGACTAGGTCGCTAGAAAGAGATTTTTAGTGCAGAACAACACTGTAACTGGGGGCAGGGGTTACCTGAACATTGTGTCTTCTAGTTCACAGCAATACCACTAATCATATTATGTGATTTCTTGATACAGCTGTTCCTTTAATCACCAGGGTAATAAGGAAGGTGGAATGACCTTTGATTAAATGGAACTGGAATTCGAGAGAGTGGGAATATGAAGGATAAAAACCATGTATTTTTTTATTATTATTTTAGTTGCTCACCTAACATTAAACCCCCAAATGCATACTTAGAAGGGATGGCAAAAATATCCCTATCAAAATATATTCTCTTTCAGTAGAAGGCTAGGGGTTTGATTGAATGAACAATTTTGTGGAATGCATATGCTTTCCCTAATAAGAAAATCTTGGGTTTTATGTGGAAGTAAAAAAAAATCAAAACTCCCAAATCATCAATGTATTCAGGTTCTTGATATACAGTTATACTTATTATGAGATGCCTAAAGCTTCTCACAAATATTTCACCTCTGTTTTGTATGGAAAGTAAAAATCATTTCTCTTTAACTCTGTTATTTAGATATCCAGGGTGAATTTACTGACTACCATGAGAAGAAGGAGCCCAAGTCCCTTCCAACAGTACAGCCTTATGCCAACCATGGCATCATGGTGGCATGACAGGGGAGGAGAGAGGTGTCCAACAATCTCTCACCTCCTTGCACATCACTGCTGACCCAAGCCCTAAGCCCAGCACTGAAGCAAGCTGATTTCCTGACACTGATTTCCCATCAGGGAAATTGATTTGTCGCAACAATTTACCTGGTGCAGTTTTAGGTTCTCAGACTTGGGTCAGTCCCTACACGTAACCAAAGTGGGGAAAGAAGTCACTAAGCAGAGAAGGTGCCCATGAGGTAAATGACCCCGAGCAGACAGCTTATAAGGGGGAGATCCCGCAGGATGTGGTGGTGGTCGGAGGCTTGGCTGTGCAGTTCTCGTCTTCAAAGCAGCCCCTTCTTTCTGCTTGCAGGCTCATGCTGGAATCCCTCCCCTTTCACGCACCGCAGTGCAAGGAGCAAGGTGTCACATGGACACTCAGGACAGAATCTTTGTTAAAACAAAACAATAATTTGGGGGGATCAGGGCACAGGTCAATTCTTGCATAGGAAATAATATCTCCCAATGCGACAGCAGGTTTCGACCAGTAGTGACAGTCGTCTCTGTTGCAAGGGCACCTGGTATCTGCAGCAGCATCTTCAGTTGGACCAAAAGAGGCACCCCAAACCTCTGTTCTGATCAGTTCTTATAACCCAGCTGGCCACAGTCCTATATGACCATCCCAGCACATCCGTGCTCCATCTTGACTACATATTAAAGACTGTCCTCTGTGACAACTTCTGCAGCAACAGTTGCTTTTGAGTATTTATAAATGTCTTATCTATGTAAAATTTCATCACTTCTAGAGCAGGAACATCTGGGGAAGTCTTTAGGACACCCCACTCAGGATGTTAATCCACTCCTTTAGTTATACAAAGTGGACTAGACACCGCAGGACCTGAGTTGGGGAATGTCTAGAATTGTCCTGGAGAGCTCCTGTGACAGCCAAATACCTCACTGTGAAGCTTCAGTCAATCACCAAGTTTGAAGCTGTTACCTCAAAGTGTCCACCATCTCAAATCAGTCCACTGTCTCATCCCTACTGGTGACAAGCCAGGAGGAGCTGCTGGACCACCCAAGGAACTAATGTCTTAAGTGCATTGGGCTTGCACAGACCTGACACCCAGCTAAACTACAGTTATAACTAAAGATTGAACTTCATTTTCATACGTTGAACTCATGTCCCACAGCTCTTGACACAACAGTTTGCTGGATGCTACCAAGCTGAATGCCTGGAGGAAGTTTTTGTACCATAAGGCAGACTCCTGTTTCTCCATGTGTCTGCTTTACTACAACTTGGCTACTCAAAAGTGTTGCCATGCAGCAGTGAATATAGCATGCTGCGCTGGGTCTCCTTTCCTTTTGAATAATAATCCAAAAGTCAGAAAAGAGTATTCTGCTTTTCACTGATCAGCATATAACTTCATTCAAAGTGGGTCAGGCCATCATGCAAATATGTGAGGAACAGCCCATCACTGTGGAAAGAAAAGCCTGGGAAACAGAAATAGACTTAGGGATGACTTCACATTCCTTGAGGCTTTCACAGGGGCAGAGAAAAAGAAAAAGAAGCAGCATTTGTAGTTTTGGGTCCTGGTTTGCATAGTGTCTGAGCACCCAGTTCTCCATTCAATATCACTGATGTTCTAGAAATTAGGCCAGAAATCACACTGTTCCTGCTCTGATGGGAGTGACAGGTGCCTACTCGGATGACAGCTGAAATGCTCTCTCCGTGCTGGCAGGGCAGAGCCCTGGGCTTTTCATCCTGAATACATTCTTTACCAAAGCAACAGATTTGGGTTTGGTTACATCTTTTATGAACACTTTTTCAATAAATTAATCAGAAGCTTCAGGGGATTTAAGGCTTTTCAAAACAGATCAGTTCTTTTGCAATTCCCTTCTGAGAGCTTCAAAACTGGATTTCTTCCCATTCAATTTTTCATATTTCCATTTTGCAAAATTGAAGATTCCTGAGCCAATGCAAAGACAGAATCTGTACTCTCCTTGATCAGAATTTGCCCCATAGCCACTGTCCATGGGGTCCAACATCTACTCCATGCAACATCCCTGATTCAAAGAGCTCTGTCAAGGAGTCACAGCCAACATAATCATACATGCCTGGACCATGATTCCTCCTGCTCGTTAAAAAGCTCCAAACACCATCTTGTCTCCAAATGCCCCTCTAAGCTTGGACAAGGTGAATAATCAGCAGAGGTCATGCAGTGCCCTGAGATACTCTCTGTACCTGGGGAGCTGCATAGCTTTCTAAAGTCCTCTTTCAGCCAATTTGTCTGCTCCCAATGACAACAATGAATTGCACCCATTGCTTTGAAGCTTCTTGCTATTGTTTGGGAAGCCAGTTCAGAGTTAATAACTTTCATACATTCAGAAAGAAAGAGCATTGAGATCACCAATAAGCTCATACTATGGAGGACATCAATAGATTGCATGAGGGATACAGAGGGTTCAGGCAGAGCCTGGAATTGCAGCTAGGAGTATCCCCTCTGCTATACTAAAATAGGTGGAACTGGTATTTGGAGTTTGTTTCTAGCACTTTCCTTGTCAGCCAGTATGGTACCCTTCTGTGAGGAGAGTCCCAAAGGAGATAACAGAAGTCCTTAAAACCCCACAAAAACAGCCTGCGCATCATATACTGCACCATTTCAAAGGATTCTCCATAAAACAGGTGCACAAAAGCCAGGTTATTTGTGGTCTTTTGGGTCTTTTTCTGTTCATACAGTAAAAAATCAAGTCAAAGGAGACACAAGGGCACAGTCATAGCACATGTAACTTTTTACAACAAATACACAAATGTACCATTCCTAACTATATATTTTCAGTCTCTCTTGTCTGATTTCTAGTTATTTCTATAATACATCGTGCCATGTGCACCATTAGAGGTCTCGCAAGCACTTTGAAGTTCTACTGCTGAGATACCTGACATGGACACAAAAGAGAGATCAATATTTCTTCAGTGTGGTCTTGATTCAGACAGGTATCTAGGCAAAGTCCTCACAGTATGACAAAGGGTTTAATAACTTGATAATTTCTGTTAATATTAATGAAAGAATAAAAGACCTTGTAGCTATGTAGAAAACAACTAAAACAACTGTGGTACTGGAAGAGTGTTTGGACTGAAGACAGTAGTGTAATGGAGAACTGAAAACTGAGCCTACTGCTTCTGAGAAATGTCTAGTCTTCTGGTGCTCAGACTCCCTTGAAAACTTTGACGTGTGACTGTTTAAAGTTAGCTTTTTCTTTTGATTAAAAAAGAGCATTTTTTTCTTTTTAACTAGCACAAGACCTCAGTAGTCTTTAGCAGGAAATCTCTCAAGACTTAAATTCAATAAAAGCTGAAAAGGGTAATTGTGGCAAAGGCTTTTCTTTTGGAATCCCCTGGCCAGAGACGAACTTTGCATTTGTCAAGAATATATACTGTAAGTAAAAGCATGCGTATGCAGTAGGGAGATAGAAAAGGACAGTCCAATGGATGTGGGTCTGACAGCAGATCTGTGGTTTCTCAGTCTGGCAGCCCATGGAAAATGTCTAAGGGATCTGCAGAGGGTAAGTAAGAAATAAAAGGTTTTTGTCAGTAGGCTAGAATATGGTATGCAGAGGTCTCCACTGCCACAGAAAAAAATCTTAGGAGTTCAAAACTGAAAGAAGTTGAAAGCCACAAGAGTGGAGAAACACATGAAAGAGAAAGAGAGATGGTATGCATGATAATATAAGTTATAAAGTTGTTAATATCCAGAAGTCTTAAAAAGAAACTAGTGTCCATACACACTTCCTGAAAGATGGCTTCCAATCTGAGAACTCATAGGCTAAGAAAAAAATGGGGTAACAGCTTATAGATTTATCTGAAACCTGTATTTTACTGGCACTTTATGTCAATGCTTAATATAAAAATAGGCTACAATATAGACAGTGAAGGGACCTATATCTGTAAAAATAGGGGATTCCACTCAGAGGTGAACAAAATTTGGAATTCTTTTTGAAGGAAAAACAGGCATGCCAGCATTTTTTTTGTGCTGCTTGCGTGCAAAAATTTGAACTAAGAACATTTTTATATAAAAATCAAATTTTTCTTTTGACATTGTCATCTGGAATAAAATATTTTGACTGAAGTTCAGTTGAACAGCTTCACTGTTGATTACTGATATGATCTCACATGCTTTGTCTGGAATTAGTTTAATACAGCTGTAGGACTTTTTCATTATAACACCTCATCGCACAGGCATTATATCTCAGGAGAGTGATGTCTATGTTCCTTTTCACAAGTTGGATTGTTTTATCATCTTTTATGATGCACCGGAGTCAGATGATTTCTACCTTGAAACACAGAGCATTCTCAGAAAGAAATCCATTTTGTCTTTCCTTGAAAGAAAGAAATCATCATTTGGAGACCTCTAGATCATCAGGGGTGATAGCATCTCTAACTGCCATCTCATGGACCAATGCACAAAGTGGGAACACACTATAACTATTTGCTAAACAGAGCAAGTTAAATCTTCTGAGGCAGCTCAACAGAATAAAACACTTTTACCTGGGCTGAAACAACCCAAACTAAAATAATCCTACTAGACCATAACAGGGGAAAGAGAGTTTGTTTTCTAAACCTTTTTTTTTAAATGCATAACATTTTGACATTTTATAAACAGCATTTTTCATCCCAAAATAATTGCAATCACCTTTACCCACAAATTCTAACAGAAACAAAAAACATCACTCTTGATTCACAGCTTTTCTTTTCTTTTGCCACCAATTTTTATGCATACAACAACTCTGTGTGAGTAATAGTGAATTTATATTATGTTGTTATGTGGTGGGTCGACCCTGGCTGGATGCCAGGTGCCTATCAAAGCCACTCTATCACTCCCCTCCTCAGCTGGACAGGGGAGAGAAAATATTAAAAAAGGCTCATGGGTCAAGATAAGGACAGGGAGAAATCACTCAGCAATTACCGTCATGAGCAAAACAGACTTGACTTGGGGTAATTAGCTTATTTTATTACCAATCAAATCAGAGTAAGGTAATGAGAAATAAAATGAAATCTTAAGACACCTTCCCCCCGCCCCTCCCATCTTCCCAGGCTCATCTTTACTCACAATTTTCTCCACCTCCTCCCCCCCAGCAGCATAGGGGGACAGGGAATGGGCATTGAGGTCAGTTCATCACATGTTGTCTCTGCTGCTCCTTCCACCTCAGGAGGAGGACTCCTCACACTCTTCCCCTACTCCAGCATGGGGTCCCTCCCACAGGAGACAGTCCTCCATGAATATCTCCAACATGAGTCCTTCACACGGGCTGCAGTCCTTCAGGAACAGACTGCTCCAGCGTGGGTCCCCCACAGGGTCACAGGTCCTGCCAGCAAACCTGCTCAAGCGGGGGCTCCTCTCTCCAGGGGTCCACAGGTCCTGCCAGGAGCCTGCTCAGGTGTGGGCTTCCCACGGGGTCACAGCCTCCTCCAGACATCCATCTGCTCCAGCGTGGGGTCCTCCACAGGCTGCAGGTGGGTATCTGCTCCACCGTTAACCTCCATGGGCTGCAGGGGGACAGCCTGCCTCACCGTGGTCTTCACCAGGGCTGCCGGGGAATCTCTGCTCAGGTGCCTGGGGCACCTCCTCCCCCTCCTTTTTCACTGACCTTCATGTCTGCAACTGGTTTCTCTCACATATTCTCACTCCTCTCTCCAGTTGCAGTTGCGCAGTCTTTTTTTTCCCTGTTCTTAGATACATTATCCCAGAGGTGCTACCGCCATCACTGATGGGCTCGGCCTTGGCCAGCGGCAGGTCCATCTTGGAACCGGCTGGCCTTGGCTCTATCAGACATGGGGGAAGCTTCATGCAGCTTCTCACAGAAGCCACCCCTGTAGCTCGCCTGCTATCAAAATCTTGCCACGCAAACCCAATACATGTTAAAAGGTATCAGCAGCTGCCATTTACCAAGGCATTAGTTAAATACTGTTCTTTCACCTACAGGGGAGGGAATTACATTCCTTTATGGAAGAAGGTACCTGGTCACAGCAGTAGCTGATGGCCAAAACAAGCAAAAGTGAACCTCAGCATGACTGATGTGCGTAGTCTGAGAGTCTGGCCCCAAAAGCAGCAGAACGGTGTTTGCAAAGACACACGTCTTGGTGACAGAGGTCGGGAGGTAGGCAAAAGCCAATGGTGAACAAATGGAACACTTTTGTGCAGGTGGCCCTGAGAGAGGGGCAAAGTTAAAGGCACTTGAGGTACTGGATTTTTAAACTGTGTTCAAAAGCTGCCTCTAGTGGTTTCTGCCAGGTTCAGGGAAGCATAACTTTGCAGATATTCATTGTAAATAAGCAGGACAACGCCAAAAAAAACCTGTCTGATTCCTGTCATCAATTTCTTCTCTTAATGGAAACAACCTGGCTGGGCCCCAAATGCTAACTGCTTGGGTCAGGGGGACAACAGTATAAATGTTCACAATAAAGGACTTCTGGGCTCAGAACACATTTGTTTAATCAAAAAGATTTGTGTAGTGATCAAAGAAATTACTCTAGCAGAAGCCATATAGTTTGTAGAGATTAAGCAAGTGATCCAGGCCTAGCAGGAGAACCATCTTTAAAGCTCATTTCTGTAAATCCCACTGCTTTCAGCAGAAATTAGAAGTGCACTTAACAGTCAAGGTCTACTATACTTAATAGGACAACCTTGCACAAACACTTGCTGGCCAAGGCTGAAAATAAGTTTGCACAAAGAAGTCAGGAAAGAGTTATGGACCATAACCACATTTGTAAAATCAAGATAACAGACGATAAGCTAAAACATGAAGACAGATGCAGTCCTCTGAATAAATGACTATTTTTTTTTTTTTAGAAATTATCAGTCTGTTTCTGATTTGTGGACAGATAGGTACAGAACATACAGTGATCTCTGACAGATGGGAAGCGTGGATTCTTTATAGTGTGAATTTTAATCACATCATTATTTTGCTTCTTTCTACGTCTCATGCTTTCTGCTCATGTCTACTGGAGTGGTTAAAAGTAATTTAAATATTAAAAAACATCTACCTAGATTGAGATTCATGCTATGGTTAATTATAATGTGTTTTTTTTACCAGTCACAGTTTTCACTCTGGGCATACTGTACCTGTACACTTTACTGAGGCTGCTGATGACCTGGATGGCCAGAACAGCTCTACAGAATTAGAGGAGGTGTTGTACCATAAAGGAACAACATCTGGGTAAACAAAGCTCTGGCATGTCTGTTTGAAATCCAATTGTTTTTCTACTGTGTGGGAAAAAATACATAGCTCCATTTATTAAGAAAGAATGCTACAACACAGCTACATGAATGGAAAACTTCATACAAAGCTCTTTTTTTTCTATGCACACACACTTTCATTTTAGCTTACACAGATTCTCTGAACAAACACAGCCCATTACAGCTCCCACTTCCAAGCAATACTCCATTTGGATAATATTTATAAAAGGACCTGAGGGACTAGGAAACCAAGTACTTAAGATGCCAATGACAGTCAATTCAGAAAGATTCCAGCTAAATTTTCCAAACAGCAAAGCCTCAAAGCCACCCGAATGGCACTGGCTATCAATGGGACTTGGGCTCCTATGAAATCTTGAGCTTCGTGCACACTCACTACACAGAGAGTCTTTTCACCACATCAGAGAGAATACAGGAGAAGTGGAGGAGGGAATCAAGACCCGGATCTAAATTTCTGGCACTGTAAATAATTTCTTTGCATTAATAGCTGTCCTGGTTTCAGCTGGGATAGAGTTAATTTTCTTCAGAGTAGCTAGTATGGAGCTATATTTTGGATTTGTGCTGTAAGCAGTGGTGATAATGCGGAGATGTTTTGGTTGTTGCTCAGTAGCGCTTACACTAGTCAGGGACTTTTTCAGCCCCCCAAGGCGGGCCCGGGGCACCGGGAGGTGGGGAGGGACACAGCCGGGACAGCTGACCCCAGCTGACCCAAGGGATATTCCATACCATATATATTGTCATGCTCAGTATATAAAGCTGGGGGAAGAAGAAGGAAAGGGGGCACTTTCAGAGTGATGACATTTGCCCTCCCAAGTCACCGTTATGTGTGATGAAGCCGTGTTCCCTGGAGATGGCTGATCACCTGCCTGCCCATGGGAAGGAGTTAATGAATTCCTTGTTTTGCTTTGCTTGCGTGCGTGGCTCTTTCTTTCCCTATTAAACTGTCTTTATCTCAACCCATGAGTTTCCTCACTTTTACTCTTCCGATTCTCTCCCCCATCCCACCAGGGGGGAGTGAGCGAGCAGCTGCATGGTGCTTAGTTGCTTAATGGTGCTAAACCACGATAATAGTGCTTAATACTGGTTAATAATGGGGATTCATAATAAAAGTTATTCTGACAGGAGTGCTGCAAAGAATGGGCTCGCCTTCCTATTTTCCATTCCTCTGAAGATCAGTCCGTGTTCTTATCATTCTTTTTGCTATTTTCCAAAGAAATGCCATATGGGGAGAGCAGAAAGAATCATCAAATGGAATGATTAATGTCGCGACTGGGCTTTTAGTATGCATGTGATGCATAGGGACAGCTTTATCATGAGGAATTATAATAAAATCCTATGGCTGGTGGTATCCAGGCTGTCCAATATGAACTGTACCCACCACAGAAATATTAATTACTTTAACTGATGTTCTGCATTTTGAATGTCTTTCAAAACTGTGCCCTCTCAGAACTGGAAGAGCCTTGGTGTGACTTCTTAATTTACATGGCAAAGAGGCTTTGTTCGTCTATGGTGTCAAAGGTAATTGTTGGGCTAATGAGATTTTATATCAGACATTTATTCAGCTAAATAAACAGACTAGATTCAGCTTGTAAGAATGGCCAAGAGATTAATCTGAAATGTGCAAATGAAGGAATGGAATCTGGGGAAAGTATTTCTTGCTGCATCACGCAGGCGAACTGCACAATCAGAAAAGCCAGAAGCTTTTCTATCATATGGTGTCAATCATAGAGCTCAAGCTGGGCTGGATCCCGTAAGTATACCAAAATAGATTTCAACCAATTCAAACTAATGCAGTAATTGATAGCAACAGCTGATTGTCCTCTTTGATGTGGATCAGCACAGGTAGTGGAGAAGATGCTTTTCTGAAAGCCTTTACATGTGGAGAGAACAAGGAAACATGGGATGGAAACCCCAGCCTGTGCTTCTGCCCAGTGCAGGAAGGCAAACAGTGAGTGAATGCAGAAGCATCTGCCCTTCCCTTTGCCTGCCACAGCCTGACTCACTCTAATGTTACTCTGCTCTCCATCCCACTCCACAGGGTTCATCCTCACCACTTCTCCTCACCCTTGCCACACCAGTTTCCATTCAGGCTCCTCACCCCAACCCCAGCAGTCAGTGACCAGCCATGTCCAGTCCTCAACTCCTTGATCCTTCTCCTGCTGCAGGCTCCTTGCCCACTTGGTGCCAGGTCCCTCCCAACCTGGATCCTTGTCCAAGACATCTTCATGTCACCTCCAAGGCACCAGAGATCTGCTCCTTGCCCTCTAATTCTAAACCATATCCTTCAGGTCCTGTTTTCACCCATTCTCCATCACTTCCATCCCAGTAATTCTGCTCCCTCTGTGGCCACTCTCTATATCACAGTCCAGGCCTGCTGGAAGCTGCTGCCCTGAAGGCTGCTAAGGCACAAGGGCATTAGGAGGAGTACAGGAAGGACGCATTCACTGTTTTCATGTCTGGTATCCTGCGCACCCTGTCCCCAGGCAGCCAAGGCTACACTTAACAAGCAAAGTCTTATTACAGGGAGTATCAGGTATCCTTAGTAAAATAAAAATATGAAACCACAATAAATTGTGCATCCCATGGCCATCACTGAAATATTTTCCCCCTTGCTGGAATGCTTTAGAGCCCTGCTGCTTAGGCAGAAGAGGCTCATGTAAATAAGACCCTTTTGCAAAATTATCTGGACATAAACTGACATTTTAGGTTTCCTCACTGGAGCTTGGGGAGAGAGCTACTAATGCAAGAGGCAGTCTTTCTGAGAAAACAGCCAAAGCAGATTGGGAAAATCCACCAGAGACTCTCTGAAAGTACCAGAGGTTTTCCTGAAGGGGAGCAGAAGTGGATTTAAAAGCTGAAGAGGAAGAATTTACTAGACTGAGCCATGAAAACACTGGGGAAAAAGAAGAGACATTCAGTGTATCCAAACCCTCGATAAATTTTAGATCTATTGCTGACACAAGAGATATCAGGAAGGAAGTTGGGAAAAGCATTGAGGGGCTAGTATGAAAGAAAAGGTGCTTGCCCTTGGCACGACAGAAGGATTCTTCCTTTCTCAGAAGCCCTTTTACCAGCTCTCTTACATTGCTCCCTCTCTCCTTCCCAGAAAAAAAAAAAAAAGTTGATTTGCATAATCTCTTCTTAGGGGTTGCAATAGATTCTGTATTTCCCTTATGGTTCTTAAAGGATCATTATTTTATTTCTTCTTTATAGACCTTTCTTCCTTAAAGGGACTTTTTCCCCAAGCCCAGCAATACTAGAAACCCAGAAAAATGAGAGCCAAGGCAACATGTTAAAGACATCACTATATGCTATATTATGGAAACCTACATTTAGGGGACGCACAGAAATTTAGCTCTGCCTAGGGAGATGCTACAGAAAAAATGCTGTGACATTTTAATGTTGGTGGTCTCAGTTTAGACTAAGGGTAGAATTAATATGACTATCTATCATTCTGTGCTGGTATTCAGATCCTTGGCTAAACAGTGATGTTTTGATAGGAGTGATGACTCAGAATAATTCCAGTTTCTACTTGTGGAACCAATTGCCCCTGCCACTGGGAGATGTAGCTTCCATTTGATAGTAAGTCATTCCAATACAATACAAGGATTCTGCCTATTCCCCCATTATGGGAAAAGCTGTGCTTGTGTGGGAGTATGTATTTCTTTAGGGAATAAACCAATACAATCTCCATGAGTTTGCATGTGAACCTTCCTGGTTTCTCGCTCTATGCAAGAGGACATTTGCATAAATATAACAAGCGATGCAACAGTCAGTTTAAGACAGAAACCGCATGCTGTGTTTCTCAGTTCACCAAAGGCCATACCCTTTGGCAGGGATAAATCCCCTGATGCTTCCCCTCAAGAGCTCAGAATGCCGAACAATAGAAAATTAACAAGGTAACTTTCCCCAGATGACAGGCAGAGTTACATTCCTTAAGCTAGTCTTTCCTTTTCAAACTCATACATTAAATGTGCAAGCACACTATGAAATAAATAGGACACGCAGTGTGGCTGAGCTAGCAACACTGAGAGAGCATTCCTACAGTAAACTTAATGTTGCATGAACTGATGTTTTCTGCATTTATTTTGAAAACCTCTTGTATTTAGTCTTTTTGCCCTTGTTTGGTGGGATTGACAATCTGTGCTCAGAAAGGATGCAGAACTGAACCAAGGGAGATGCAAAAGGTCCTCAGTGAGACAGAACAGAGCATGCGGACGTCAGCAATGCACACTGGGCTTTGATTGCCACCCAGGAATTTCCTAACCTGTGATTACAAGCCAGACCCTGACATACAGCATTACAGTACCCCCGATGGTCTCCCAGAAAGTCCACATCCCCCTCACAACTGAGGTTCAGCAGATCACTACTAGGAAGAGTCAATCCCATCCTGAAGAAAGACAGGAGCTTCTGGGGGAAACTGAGGCATGGAGGGTGAAGTGACCTGTAAAGGTGCAGCAGATGAACAGTCTGACTTTAAAGCTGAGTCTTGTAACTTTAAGCCTGGCACTGCACCCAGGGCCACATCTCTCTGCTGTGCTTATACTTCCAGATCCTATTCCAAAGTTCACTGAAAATTAATAAAAAGGCAATTATTGACTTAGTGGTTTTGGACTTTGTTCTCTAGCTCCAGGTATGAGCATCCCAGTTTATTCAGAAATATCTACAAAAGGTAGTGAAAATACCCTATTAATTTTATACCATTAATTTCTCATAACATGCTTGATCAATTTGTGTGTATCTGGAGAATGCTGCCATTAATGAAGCTGACACACTTTCACTTGGATCAGAGTGCTATGGATCTACTGGGGAACTGGCTGGGGGCTGCATGGGGAGACTTATGCCTTGCTAATATTTATTAACTGTTCTAGCAAATGTGTTTCTGAAAGCAGGAGAATAATGCTAGTGTATTTTCCCCTATTTCCCATTCCCTCCTTGCATTTTTCGTGGAGGAAATGTAAAATTTGTAGATTCTGACGCCATTAATTGCAGACATGAGAAAACCCCCTGTATCAGCAATTAAACTGGAGCCATGAAAACAAGCTCAGAGATTTCTCCTTCATTCTTTCAGGCAAGAGAAAGTTCATGGCCACAGTTTTGCTGCAGAGAAGCTCAGCAAATTCATTAATACTCCAGAAGCAGGTAATCAATCCCCTCAGGTCAAAGATGAGAGGTAATGGTATCAAGGCTTTAATAGCAACCCTTCAGCAGTTCATCTGGTATTGGCTTCGGATTATGGTGATTCATCTCTGAAGCTGAAGGCCAGGTTTTGTGTGTTCTCTCCTCACTTCACATAATCCTTGACTGTGGTTGGGCTTTTTTTTCTGCTTTGTTTTTTGTTTTTTTTTTTTCTTAAAGGGAAAAGCTTCATAAAATGCAAAGAAGCAGAATAATATTCCTTCTGGAAGTAAATAGCACATCCCTTTACAAAAGAAACACCCACCTTCCGACACACATGCAATACCTAAAACAGCTACATAAAATGGCAGCATACGTTCGGAGCAGAAATGCTATGAAAGGTAAAGAATGGTGCAAAGTGCTTTACTCTGTTTTCTGTACCTGAAGGCCCGTGGCCATCTGATTTCCAGAAAGCACAATGTGTTTACACTTTGAAACCTGAAGAATGGGAAAACTGTGAATGAAACTTCATTTTTTTTTAACTTGCTGGTCTAGCTGCCCTATTGCCACCATTAGGATCCTCAATACCCTCTCCAGCCTCAGCTCTATTCATTGGCTATGAGCACCCCACAAAAATAAATACTTGCAACTTATTAAATGACAGCTATTCTTTATATATATGGCACTATTTTTGGTAGAGAGGAGGGTCACATAAGAAACCTCTAGTTTCATGGTGTGCACTGCTAGTAGATGCAATTTATTTTCAGCACTACCTGCATTCTCTAGTTAACAATGGCTGTAGATTAAAGTTTGTTTACGGACTTGCAATATTCCGGCTGCTGGTGAAAGGAAAGACAGAATAAATTACAGGATGCCAAGAATTCAGCAGAAACAAGTATGTAGCACTGAAGCACACAATTTCTTTCCAAATAGCCTGGGGCTTACGGATGGTGCTAGACACACTGAGAGACCCCCACACAGCTTCAGAAAGCCAGAGCCTTGTGCAAACGCTGCAGGAGGGAAGCAGGTCATGTAAAGACCTGTGCTCCAAGGGAAGGACAGGAGAAGGGATGTGGATGAACCAGAGGGCGGCGGGTGAAGAGCTCATGGCAGATGACCAGCATGGTGGCATCTCATGCAGCAGCGAGGAGCGGGTGTTGAGTGCTGCTGCAGCCCCAGGTCTTTGCAGCCAGCTGTGGCAGGGCTGAGTGGCTCCTCGTGATATGCCTCCGCTTTCCAATGAGGATCCTGCCTCCTGGCATCCATGCAGCTCTGTCCCAGCAAGAACCATCAGGCCAGAGGGAGCAACTGCTATCCCCGTTTAGTGGCTTTCCACATAAAGTGTTATCCTTTGTGTAGGGCAGCAAGAGGAACACCCTGGATCAACAAGATAATGCGGCTGAAATAAATAGTATTTTCCAAATGAACTAAACTTGCTGGCCCCAGCTTACTCCCGGGTGGAGAGAACTGCACAGTCAGGGCAAAGGCAAGCATTTGGCTTTATTTTTCACTTTTTAACCAAATCAGCAGCAATGAAATTACTTTTTGTAGGAAGTATCTCCTAAAAAAATCTCATATGCCCATGGGCTCTGTGCATGTAGTGGTAGTATATGAGTAAATAAAGGGAGTAAACCAGTTAAATTAATTCAGCAATCTGATGCTCTAAGCAAAGCTGAGGCCATCAAACCCAAAAAACTAGCTCCAAACTCCCCAAGCGCTCCCACAACCGCAGCAGAGTGAATAAGCAAAACAGACAGGGTTTCATTTCACCATCACATCTGCTAATCTGACACCGAGATATTTTCTTTGCTTTTATTCTTGAATTACAGTACTGTGGCACAGGGCAGAATCAGATGGGAAGATCAGGGATCTTTTATATGACTTGAGATTTCTCTTTCTTTTATTTTTTCCTAATCTTTTTTATATCTGTTGAAGATTTCACAATGTAGAACTCAGGCAATAACTTGAATCATAGATTAAAATATGCAATAGTGTCAAGAACAGTGCTAATCTCAGTTTACTAGCTCACATGGTAACTAAATCCCATATCATCCCTTCCAAAAATGATTCAGGCAGATTAAATCTGACAGGACAGCATGGGGTAATTTGTGCTGTGGTAGCATGCAGTGTACTAGTTTTCAGATAATTTCTCATTTCCAGGGCATTTGAACATTTAGCTTTGAAACTCTGACACATAAAAGGGAAAAAGCATTTGAGAAAAATTGGTTTCTCCCTTTCCTCCTCACCTTTTAGTTCACTTTTGAAGAAGCAAAGGGACGTGAAGACAGATTGCCATCTATTGGTGTGACCAAGAAATAACGTGTCAATTTTGTACTCAAATGCAACTCAAGTACCTGATTTCCAAAAAACTAGAGGTACTAAGTCCCCATATTTAGCACTTGCTTAAGCACATTAGATGATGTCTATGATATACAACCTAATTTAATTAAAGGACATTTTTAGACAAAAGTAGATTTCCCTCTTTTTCTCCTTTTTCCCCCCCAAAGCAATATACCTGGATTCTCCAGTCAGGTTGGTCTTGAATGCAGTTAATAGTTATCAGAGATGGCCTTTGTACTCTGCTGTTATTTACAGAGGCCTTTCAAGCTACATCCTGGCATTGCAAAACAAATTAGAAATCATTAAAAAACAAAGGTTTTGCCTGTAATAGCTCTTTTTAGGTATCTTGGGAATACACAAGAGATTACCTTCTTTGCAGAAAAACCTGGAGAAAGGAAGGAGTGGAGAAGAAAATTAATTTAGGGATTTTAAGGCATAGACATTTCTTGATAAGCAGAAAAAGAAGAGGTTATATCAGAGAGAGGGGCAGGGAAGGAAGCACAAAGAGAACATGGAAGAAGGGGGGAGGAGACCAAACAACATGGATATTCGATGTTTTTAGCCAGCTGTCCCTTCCACCAGCCTCTGTGCCACAAAGTATCACCCAGCTAATCATCCAATTTCATTGACTCTCAAAGCCAAGAGCAGATAAGCTGCCCCATGGATGATGCTACCTCAGCTGCATGTTGCCACACACCAGCTGGATGTTACTCTCTCCATCTACCACTTGAGCAGTTTACATGGCTTTTTCCAGTCTCCTTCATGGTAGCACTGATTATGGATATAACACTGTTTAATCTAACCCAGCTATTTTTGCTTAAAGGGAACTATTTCACAAAAGCAGAACCACAGGAGCAACAGTCACCAGCAAGGGGAATGATGGTGGTGGTAATCTCCCTCCACAACTGGGTCCTAAGCAGGATGTGCCCTGGCATTAAGGGCAAAGCCTCTTTCCATCTGTGCCCCCACAGAAATTTTCTTAGCACAGATCGGAGTTTTAGTTCAGGTTTCAGTAAGGCCATGGTTACCCCATATTTTTTTTTTGCTCCAAACATTCATTTTATAATTGCTCAAAGAGGTCTTACTTTGTTTCCTTTCCTCACTCATAAAAGGGATGTGTCTGTACTGGTGAAGTCATCAAGCCCTATAATGAAATTTTCTATCCTTCTTCTACCCATAACCCTCCATCTGCCTTTAGATTAGGTTTCTGACCTTCTCGTAAACAGCCATGATATCTTGGCATAACATCCCCTTCTTTCCAGGATGTAGAGCATTTTTCCACCCAGCACTGCTGTGTGGGAGCTGGAGGGCAGCAGGCCCCTAATGCCTTGGGAAATGCACTCTGGAACAAGGATACACACTGCAAACCCTATTATTCAAACTAAGGGCTGCCAAACCTCTTTTTTTGTGTGTGTGTGATCTTAGCAAGGAGAGCATGAAATGAGAAGAGCAGAGGAAGCTGTTTTCTCTTCCTGAGAGTTGCTGCCACTAGCCCTTAGCTTCCAACACCACCACCACTTCTGAGCATCAAACTACTCTCCAAAAGAAACTAAATGAAAACAACACTTCCCTGGTTTAGGAAAGAGACTTTCCATGACTTATTCCCTCTGTCAGTAGAAGGTTAAAAGTGGCTGGTGTTAGTACATAAGCGAAGTAGAGTACGAGGGAGCTGGGCAATAAAGCATCTCAGAGCTATTTACCAAGCAGACTGGTTGATGTTAAAGCCTGTCAGATCAGCGTGGAAACAGCCTCTGGGGGTATATAATAAACAATATTATTGGAGTTGGAGTGCAGGGAATATCAGATTCCACTGGTGACTGACAAAGTGAGAGATTGGTTTATTTACTATTAAGAAACCAATCTATAGTGTTGTGAGGTTGCTATGTCTCTATTTACTAGGAAATAATATATAGCTCTCATGTTCATTGGTTCTGTAAACATTTCTCAGTTACTTGATCCCTAAAAAGGCACTGTTATTGTATGAGAAGGCTTTAGTTGCACAACAGCATTTGCTCACTTTGGTACTGTGAAATGAAACATTGATCTAAACCACATTATGAGGAAAAAGAATAATAATTACTAACTAAAACATAAAACCAGTTTTCTAAAGTAAGAGAGTTTAATGCTCAGAGGAAGAAAAGTCCAGCTAGGGATTTTGTTATTGTCAATTGATTTTCAAGTGAAAAGGCACTCCAGGCCACATTCAGACCACCTAAGAGAGGTGCTAAACTTTGTCATCATAGCTACTGTGGTGCCAAAGCTCTGAAAGCAGGTGGCAATGTAGCAGGTGGCTAACCGACGTTGCTGTCCACAACTACCAGGTCTTGGCTCCACATACAGTGAAGGCAGAAAAATACTGCCAGCGCCTTTGAGGCAAAGCACCCAATGCAAGAGCTATCCTGCAATAGACCACTTAGGCAACTTGGGAACAGTCAAAATACAGCTCCAAGACACTTTGCTGATGTTTGGCAATAAGAAATTGTTTTAATCATTACTGTGAAAATCCCTGTGAAAGATGAGGTGTGTGGTAAACACAGGGCCTGGCTCTTGCTATTGACACCAATTTATAACAGGTGCAAAATTGCTGAATTCAATGAATGAGAATCACATTAATGCATTGGACTTAGACTGCCTCCTCCTTCTATCATCTAACGCCTTTGTGTAAATCACTCTAGTGTCAATTCATATACGGAAATACCTTATCTTTGGAGTCTCCACCTTCTTGAGCTTTCAGAAGTCTTGGCGATAACTTTGAATCACTACCACATCTGTCAGCAGTGAAAGTCTGCTCATTAATATCATGAAATAACTATTTTTGAGCACTTGAAAGAAATCATTAAAAAATTCTTAATGGATGTAATAACAGGGACCTGGAAATATGCAGTGCAGAAGGCTGTAAACATGACTTCTGAAACTTTGGAGTCCTGGGAGCTAGTTTAAAAGTTTCTGTGCTAGCATGAGATGAATCACACACTGACTATAGAAGGAGCCTGTGATGATTCATTCAGATTTGGTCTTCAAATTTATAGCTGCTTGAGTTAGGGCAGGTGAATTTCCCCATTTCCCACCCTTCCATTCCATTAGTTCTACAGATTCAGGCTGTGTGAAACAGTGCAGTGTAAGAGCTCCACTGCCATCTTTTAAATTCCTGTCCGTACTTTTAAACTCTCATTTTAACGATGCTGGTAAAATTTGTTATTCTGTGAAGACAGTCAGCAGAGGACCTTCAGTTATTTAAGTCATGCTGGCAGCATGTAATAGAGTGTACATCGTGTTTGCGGCTTATGTTGGCCATTTGCAGAAAGAATTTCCCCTCCAGCCCTGCATATTTTCCCAGCATTTCTGACATGAAATATGCAGCACAACAGCATCTAGGCATTTTCTTCCTACACATTGGACCGTGAAAACATAAGAATGCGATGAAGACACAAATCCAGAGAGGTCCTGATAAAGCACTACCATGTGGATATTTATTCTGTTCTTTATCAATATTCACTGTAATCTAATTAAGAATGATAGGGGTTTGGAAGAGAGGCTGTGATACAGCTTCTAAAAGAGATGTCTTGAAGTCAAGGAAGGTTTGTCCTTAGCATCAGTTACACATTCTGCCTGCAAATACTGAATATGTTCTGCCTTATTCATTCTGGGGCAGTATCCATCACATATAAAATTCAGATTTCATTAAGTATTGCACTATTCTAAATGTGCTGTTCAGAGTTCTGGTTATAGATGGGAAAACTATGGGATTAATAACGTTGATTTCATTGACTATGGATTTAGCAAAGGTTATTTCAAATTTCAGGGCTTGATCTTGCAACCAGTTGCTATTGAGCCATCGGCTCTAATGCATTGTGTACACAAGGAAAGCAAGACCCGAGCATTGGTGTGCAAAGTTTCAGCATGGGCTACAGTAGGAGGGACATCATTATGATAAGCAATATGAAAGTGTAGCGCTAATGACACGAGAATATTGACATAATGTAACAGAACCTGCAATCAGCATTCTCCAGTACAGCTAAAACCATTGTTTTTGACTTAGGAATAATGCTGAACAGGGACCTAAGTCAGCACTAAAAAAAGTGTGTTGTCAGTTTTGGTGCAAATTAGAACAATAGATTCAACATGATGGGAAGCATCACTGAGATGTTTAAGGACTTCGTCCTTCCCAATTTTTGTTTCTCAATTTTTATCAAGGTAGATGTAGCAAGTTCTTCTCTAATGAGACAGAGGAATGAAAAAAACCCATAGACCTTCCTGATAAGGAAGTTAAACCATGTTTTTTCATCTACATACAGCAACTTTACATGACACTGACTTGGGATGATGGGATATACAAGGAGCAAAGCCATGGCATATTCTCATCCTTTTACAGAGAGGCTGTACAAGCAGTCCTCAAACCTATTTCATGCAGTGATATTAGTAGCTCTTCTTACAAAAAGAGCTTTCTCCAGACACTGAGTAGTCTTTGCTAGGCTTGCCTCTCAAATACACTGTTCACACTGCCACCAACACAGGGCATTGCCCTTGAACACCTGTGCTGTTGCCCATTTTCACTTACTTCGTAGGAGTACGTTCTGCAGCAGAGCTCTGGGACTGCGCATGCTTCC
>VZTV01105291.1:68022-86262 GCA_013400875.1 Anhinga rufa | reverse complement strand
CTGGGGTTAAACCATGACAGCCCCATACAGCCAGGGCAGGGCAGCCTGGTAGTTAGAGCATGCACCGATGCTTTAGGTGCTCTACATCCTTCCTTGCTTTGTTCCTGCATGGCTGATGCCCCCCTCCTCCACTCCTTGCAAGCTGAAGGATATGCTGAACTATATCACAACCTAAAAGGTTTTTGTCCTTAAATGCTGTAAGCAGACTCAGCCTGAACACTATCTACAATAAAATCAGAGTTAGTTTCTCATCCCCAAAAAATGCAGTTCCCAGCCTCTCCTCAGAACCCAGACTTGGTCCTCTTCTCTAGAAGTGCTGAAGACCAGCCAGATCACACCATAGCTTCCCCCCATATCCTCTCCCTGCTAGGAGCAGCCCTAAAGAACAGCTGTGCTAGGGCCTGAGGGCACTTATATGCCTTACTGGCCCTGAGCAGCCTCACCTGGACCCCTCACCCACACAGCCCTGGGCCCCCATTTAAGCTCAGCCCTGGACTCACCCCAACTCCTGCTTGCACTCTGCTGCTTAGCCCTTGCAGGCTGTACTTCAGGAGGAAGACACTATGTTATGGTCAATCCTGGTACCCATTTCATTTCTCAGGATGAGCAATCAGGTTGTTGCACTCTTTCACACATGCCCCCACCCCAGCCAGGAACTGGGGGCTGGGATGGGGCAGGTGTTGCTTGGGCTGAGAGCTGCAGCCCTAGCTCTGCTCCCAGAGCAAAGCTGGATGGGTCAGTGATGGATGGTGCTGCTGCTTGCTCCGCTACAAGCTGCACTTGGGCTGATTGGGCACTTTTTCATCTAAGTCTTAATGCAATGGGGCTGGGACAAGGTGTGGAGAGCAACTGGGGTCTTGATGCCCAAGTATGGGGAAGTGCAGGTAGCCTCAGGACTTTGCTTCTGGGAGCTACAGCTGGATGTGCTGCTGCAAACATCCCATGGAGCTGGGTCTGGGCTCCTCTGCCTTGCTGCTGCAGACAATTCTTGGCCCTGTTCACCTCCCTCTGTGTTCCCCAGGGGCAGCAGTAGGTGCATGCAGCCCTGTATCCTGACCATGTTTCTGCTCCTCTCTGCCTGGATTTCCTCCAAAACCTGCTCCACAGCCTGAGATGAGGGTCCTGGTGTAAGGGAATATGGACAGAGGGAAGGGGTTCCACCTGCACAGGCAACTTTGAAATGTTAATTAAACTCCCTTAATAATGCCTCTGAGCCTATTAGCATTGCAGGCTCGTGTGTATGATTTGGAAGGTGCTGTGGGAAAAATATTTCTGCATAGATTTCCCATTGTGCAGCCTGGAGCTGTGGTCAGCAGTGGGAGGGCCAGGGCGCTCCCAAAAAGCATTTAAGGGGAGAGTGTAACTGGGCCTGCCTGGTGCTCGCCCTCCCCATCAGGTTACAGCTGGAGCAGTTTGCCCAAAGGATGGCCGGAGTAAGTAGTTTGTTTGCAGAAGAAGGGAAAAATCATCAGGGTGAGATGCCCTGGGTGGGACCGGTGGCGTGCAGTGGGTGGGTGCTGCTGGGGGAAGCCACCTACCTTAGGCAGCAGCTCTCCAGCCCCCCAGGACACTCAGCAATTGTCCTGGAGGTTGGGGCTCCCTGTGCCACAAAGGCTTACAGCACCCCATCCTGCAGGTCAGGGTGCTGGGCACTGCCCCAGGGCAGTCCCTGTGCCCTCTGGGCTCCATGCCGCAGCAGGGACCGCATGGCCCGGCGATCCTTGGTGCTGCTGGGACCTGCCGGTGGGCAGGATTTCCAGCCTGGTCCCTGGCCCTGTAAGTAGCTGATTATGGGTTTTGAAGCATGAAGCATGGATTTTGCTTTGCTGTGGGATAGCCTGGAGGTCCTGGCAGCACGATGTGGAGGCATGCAGCTCCCCTTTCTCCAGTCCCGGGAGCTCCTGGGGAAGGACAGGCAGGATGGGGGAAGGCACACGAATCCCAGGTGTGCCATGCCAAGCACCTCACTTGCCCCTAGCACAAATATCACACAATTCAGTTTCTGCTGAGCAAGCCACAGCACTGCTGTACAGTCTGATGGCCCAGGGGGCCCAGTGTCTGCCTGAGCTGTGCCATTGACCCGCGGTTACGGGTGCTGTGGGAGCATCTTTAGCTGAGCAGATGGGCCCTTCCTGGTGCGCTTCACAGGAGCAGAGCATCTCCCATCCCTCCTCTGGCCTGGTTTCTGCATTTCAAATAGTGTCAGTGTTGAAGCTGGGGCATTGCTGGCTGTGCATCCCTGTGGGGGAAGATGCTGGAGCAATAGGACTTTCTGAGCTAGCAGGGGGACAAGCAGGTGTCCATGTCCTCTCTCACTGTAGCATGAATCAGATAGAGCCCAGCAAACCCCAGTCATGCATTGCTCCACTTCTCACTGGGGATGAGAGAGCAACGCAGTCACTTTAGCCCTGTCTCGCTCCAAAATGGACTGCTTTTCTGGCAGAGACAGAAAACAGGCAGCACCCAGGAAGTCCGGAAAGCACTGTGTGGGTGGTGGAAGCTGCAAGGAGAACATTCAGGCTGAGTTTGGGTCACATCCCCAGGGTGGTGCCTGTGGGGCAGCAGCATCCTCATGCCTGTTGCTTTCCTCTCCTGCAGATGCCGTGCTGGGGCTGCCTGCTCTCTGTCTCGAAGATGCTCTCCCGCAGAAAGCAAGTCCAGGCTGGCTCAGAGGACTCCAGCCTTTGCCGCTGCCTCTCCACCATGGACCTCATCGCCTTGGGAGTGGGCAGCACGCTGGGGGCTGGTGTCTACGTCCTGGCAGGGGAAGTGGCTAAGACCAGCTCCGGCCCGAGCATCATCCTTTCTTTCCTGATTGCAGCTGTGGTGTCTGCTCTGGCAGGGCTGTGCTACGCTGAATTTGGGGCCCGTGTGCCCCTGGCTGGGTCTGCCTATCTCTACAGCTATGTGACAGTGGGCGAACTGTGGGCGTTCATCGCTGGGTGGAATCTGCTGCTGTCCTATGTCATTGGTATATGGCCCTTTTGATCCCTCCACCTTTGCTTTGCATTGGTGGCTTTGCTGGGTGTCATTCCCAGACCCCAAGGGGCCACCATCACTGCCCCAGCTGCCACCTCTCCCCAGGTACCGCCAGCGTTGCCCGGGCCTGGAGTGCTACTTTTGACCAGCTCCTTGGCAAGAGGATGGAGAGATTTTTGGGTGCTCACGCGGCCATGAGCTCTGTGGGGCTGGCAGAGCACCCGGATGCCTTTGCTGCTGGCCTGGTGGTCCTGCTGGCAGGTAGGATGCCTCCCCCCGTGCCACCCTCCATCATGAGCTCTTGACCCCACCATGGGCTCTTCAGGATGGTGCTGTGACCTCTCTGAAGCTTTGCCATTCCCCTGAACAAAGAATGGGGAATACAAGAGGAATCTGGGGAATCTGCAAATTCTCCTGACCCTACCACTATCCCCCCTTTTCCACCCTCCTCAGTAGTGTCTGTCTTGGGCCTGGTGACATCCAGGGGGCTTGGCCAGTTTTGCTCTTTTCATCCCCAGGGCTTCTTTCCTTTGGAGTGAAAGAGTCTACCACAGTCAACAAAGTCTTCACGGCTCTCAACGTGCTTGTCCTGCTCTTCGTCACAGTGAGCGGCTTCATCAAAGGCGACCTGAGCAACTGGAAGCTCAGGGAGGATGACCTGCCACAGGCAGCTGCCCACGAGGCTGGGTATGAGGGGCGCCGCTCTACCTGTGCTGCCTTCAGAGGGCAATGGGAATGGTTGGGTCATCCCCCCCAATGGTTTGTGCCAGGAAATCCTGCTTTCTCCCATTTCTCCTTGTCCTGTTGGCAATGCGTCAAAGAGCCAAAGTCCTAAGCCCTGCTGGGTTGACGCTGGAGGGGTGAGCAGGTTGGATGCGCTGTTCAGCCTGGCCCCATCCTGGGACCCCATTGCACTGACCCCTCTGCACTACCTGACTCTTCCTCCTCCTCCCAGGAACCAGTCCATGGCTGACAACATGACCAGTGCCTTTGGGGTGGGAGGCTTCATGCCCTACGGTTTTACTGGGACCTTGGCTGGAGCCTCTACCTGTTTCTATGCCTTTGTTGGATTTGACTGCATTGCTACCACAGGTAAGTAAGGTGGGAGAGATGCCGGTGGGACCCTCCCCTGCCGGCTGGGGGGCCGTGGCAGTGATTCTCCCTGCAGCCTTGGGAGCTGGTGCTGGTCTGGGAATGGGGTTGCCGGCTCTGTGCCGCAGCCGTTCTCTCCTTCCCTCTGTGCTCAGAGGAGGAACTATAAGAGTCCAAGTGGCATGGCTGGGCTAATCCTGAAGCAGAGACAGTCCCTATCCCCATAACCCTGGATCCCAGGAGGTCTAGTGGTGCTTGCTAGAAGGCCTCTGTGTCCCCTCTCGTGGGGGGATACGGGATATTAAATGAGCACCTGTTTTTACAGCTGAGTTTGTCTTCCCCAGGGGAAGAAGTGAGGGACCCGCAGAGATCCATCCCCACAGGCATCGTCCTCTCCCTCCTCATCTGCTTCCTTGCATACTTTGGGGTATCTGCTGCCCTCACCCTGATGATGCCCTACTACCTCCTGGACTCCATGAACCCGCTCCCAGCGGCTTTTGAATACGTTGGCTGGAGCAGTGCAAAGCACGTTGTGACTGTGGGGTCCCTGTGCGCCCTGACGACCAGGTGAGGGGCAGCCCCTGACAGCAGCTCTGTGGCTCAGAGCAAAGTTGTACTGGAGCTACAACACATGCAGGAGCTATCCCCAACCCCTTCCTTCTGACTGCCCTACTAAGCCAAAATCCCTCAGCCCTTCCTCACAAACCTTGTTGCTCCCAGCCTGGCCCCTCCTGATCAAAGGAGGGCAACCAAACCCCTTGGCGTACCACTTACAGCCCAAAGCTGGAGGAAGTGGTCGGGTGTTTGGTGGCACTGTGACTGCAGGAGCAGGCAGGGCTCCCAGTGACCTGCAGGCATCACTTCCCCGATGCATTCCCTCATCTAATGGTGAGAGAGGTGATGATCTTGTCAGTGTGGGCTTGAGAAGGCCATGGACCGTACAGATGAATGGGAGCTTCCTTGGCACCCAAAGAGGAGCAAAAGGCAGGATGGCACCTCCTGGATTCCTGCCCTCTTCTCCCCTTTCTCCTCCCCTCTCTGCAGCCTCCTGGGCTCCATGTTCCCTATGCCACGGATCCTGTATGCAATGGCTCGAGACGGGCTCCTCTTCAAACCTCTGGCCAAAGTTAGTCGCCGTCAGTGCCCAGTGGTGGCAACGCTGGTGTCTGGAGGGGTGGCAGGTGGGTGAGTGATTGGGTTACCCCTTAACCTTGAGGGCTTGGTGGATGCCCTCTTTCAGCAGGACAACACAGACCCCCTAGCTTGCCAGTAGCTGTTAGAGCAATATTTCCCCACCCAGAGAGAGGTCTCTCCCTTTGTGGCTGAGGACCATTTGGCCTTGATGCTGTCCTGGACACCAGTTCAGCCTCTCTGAGCTGCCAGGCAGGAGGTGGCAGGATGCTTTGCAGTAGTGACCGTCACCAGCTCATCAAGGTGCTTGAGTCCTGTTGCAACGGGTGTCAGGGGGACCTGGAGGGGGGGCGGGCAGAGGGAAAGCATGGCTGAGATGGGCACAGCAGCAGTGCTGCCAGCTCTGCTGGTGGGGCTGTAAGGGCTTCTCGTCCCTGCAGCTCTCCTGGCCCTCCTCTTTGACCTGAAAGCCCTGATTGACATGATATCCATCGGCATGCTACTGGCCTACTCGCTGGTAGCTGGCTGTGTGCTGCTGCTCAGGTGAGGCTGCTGGGGACAGGGGATGGTGCTCACTCAGCTTGTGGTGTTGGCCATGCCCGGGGCAAGGCACTGGCCTTGGTGCACTGCAGGCGCATGCTCATGTGCCTTGATGTCCAATACCTGCTCCTCAGGTATCGGCCTGAACCCAGTACTCGGGATGCTTCTGGGGGCAAGGTCCCGGCTGTGCAGCTTTGGTGGGACGATCTCATCCATCTGCCCCCACGTCCCACCCCGTGTTCTTCCGCTGTGGTGGCCTGGGCTCTGACAGCCACAGGTATGGCCGGGAGCAATGCATGGGCTTTATGGGGAGCTGGTGTGGGGGGACCCACGGGGGACGTCGCTGCTGTAGCACAGGCTGGCAGGTTCCTGTTCGCTGAAAGCCACCCTGCAGCAGGGCCTGCCTGGCTCCCTCCTGCCCTCTCCCGACTGCCGCACAGCTGGCTGACCCAGTAGGGCCTTGGAAAACATCCCGCTCCCTCCGCTTCCCAGGCTGGCTGGAGAGAAAAGCTAAACCCACCATGACAAGCCGCCCAGCCTTGTCCCCTGGTTGTTCTTTGTGCCTCCCACCATGGCAGCCTTGGGTGCTGCACCCTGGGAGAGGGACGGGCTCAGCCCAGGGAAGCGCTGCCCTGATGTGCTGCCGTGGTCCCTCCGCAGCCACCCTGGTCTGTGCCGTGAGCTGGGTGAGCACCGCCGGGCTGCCCTGCCTCCGGGCCGGGGGTGCCTGGTGCATCGCCGCCCTGACTTTGCCTCTTCTGGGGATCCTGGTGGCAGCTCTGATCATCTGGAGGCAGCCTCAGAGCCAGGAGAGAGCATCCTTCATGGTGAGCACACGGCCTAGCTCTCGGGACCGTCCCCAGGGAGAAGGACCCGGGGAACTGAGAGGAGGCAAGCACGGCAGCTCTATGGGGAAAGGGTTGCGCTGCATCGGGGCCGCGGGGGTGTTCCCTTTGCTTCTTCAGGCAGATGTTTGCTGCATCTATGCTGAGCAAAGCACTGTTGGAGGCATTGGGCAGCTCACAGTGTTTTCTGTAGGGACTATGAAGGCTGCCTGGTTCTTCCCCCTGTGTCTCACAGGCCAAAGGGACACCTCCTGCAGCCCCAACTGAACACAGTGCCTGCTGCGTGATTCAGAGCTGCTCTTCAGTAAAGAGAAACACAGTCCTGACACCCTGGGTTGATTTTGCTAGTGGTTTGCTGCCACCCCCTTAAATCCTGCAGCACCTCCTGCACTGGTGCAGGACCTGTTGACCAAACCACCCTCCATGAGCACCCTTCTCCAGCACAGGCTGCAGTCACAGCTCAGGTCTCTGAGCATCACAGCTCAAGGGCCAGGCTAGGCTTTCCCTAGCCAAAGCAGCAAAGAGCCAAAGTGGACTGTGAAACCCCTGTCTGTGGGCCAGCCAGTGCCTCTGGGCAAAGGCATGACCCTGTTGCCTTGTGCTTGGTCTCTGTAGGTTCCCTGCCTGCCCTTCCTGCCGCTCCTCAGCATCACTATCAACAGCATCCTGATGGTCCAGCTCGGCACGGCTGCCTGGCTGCGGTACCTGCTCTGGATGGCTATCGGTAAGTCTGGCCACCCTCGAGGTCCTGGAGCTGGCGGCAACCTCTTCGGGTGAAGCAAAGGGTTCTCTGGGGTTTGAGAGCCCATGCCATTAATGCTGGCTGCAGAACGGTGGTGGGCAGATGGAGAAGATGCTGAATTTTAATGTCAAAGGGTGGTGGGAGCACCCCGTTGTGTGATGTGTGGCCCAAAGGAGTGGGAACTTTGAGGCTGGGAGGGGAGGGAAGAGGCAGGACCCCCTTCTACCCTATTCTGCCCATTCCCAGGTTTCCTCATTTACTTTGGCTACGGGATCTGGCACAGCACTGAGAGCCACCGACCTGAAGGGGCAGCTCCCTGGGAGCCACCAGGAAGCACAGCCAGGGAATAAAAGGAGACAGGCTGGTCCCTGAGCGCCTGGCTCCCTCCACCCTGCGCCTGAGAGGCAAAGAGGCCCCTTGGGCTGAAGGTCCCATCCCATGGAGGGGCACAGCCCTGACGTGAGCCGCAGGAGCAGTTTTCTCCTGAGTCTGGTGAATCTCCCTGAGTAACCTGAACCCTCACGGTGCGTCCCCACCAAAGGAGTTTCATTTGGAGATGATAAAGCAGGCAAGTGTTTTTGCTGCTGCTATTGGGTTGTAGGTTTTTGGTTTTTTCCTTTGAAACCTCTCCCTGCAGCCCCCCAACTTCCTCCTGTCCCCCTCACCCACCCTAGCCCCTCAGCTGCTCATGGCAGAGCAGAGTGGAGGCTTCTCGTGTTGTTCCTACCCTCCATACTGCCTTGGCACACTGACGCTGGCAGGGCTGACCTGCCTGTCCCCCCATGACTGCCAAGGCATGGCCTGGGCTGGGATTTTTCCTCCTTACCATGGGCAAGTCCTTTTCTGGATTCATTTATTCTTCCTCCTTAGTTACCAGTACTTCCCTTTCCCAGAGCTGGGCACATTCCTCGAGGTCCCACACAGGATCTGCCTTTGGGGCAGCAGGATATGGGACCAGGTGCCCAGAGCAGGATGCCAGACCCCACCAGCCTCCTCTCCCTTTGCCCAGAGATCCTGCCCCCTTCAACCACAGCTAGGCAGGATTTGCTGGGGCAGCAATCTGCCTCATTTCCCCTGCTTTGGTGCTGTAGCACCTGGCACATCCCCCCATATCTCTGAGATTGTTGTGCAAAGCTGGAGGCTGCCCTACCACCCAACCCCAGGGCCATGGGGGTGCATGGAGCAGTGGGTGCCCTGGGGGACACTGCTCTGACACAACAGGCACCCCCATTTCCCACTCCGGGCACCCAGTGGAGGTGCTTGGGTAAGAGCTGGACCCCCACATCCACATTGCCTTCCTGGCTGCCTTGTTCAGCCAATATTTTCCCGATAAGGATTGGCACAAAGGACGGAAGCGGCTGCTGCTGTGGCCCTGCTGGCTTGGCAGGGCTAGAAGGGTTGGGGTCTGCCCTGTGCTGGGAGCCCATTGAAATGAATGAAATGAGGGAAGGAGCAGGAAAAGGGGGCCAGCAGTGGAAGCTTCCTCTGGGGCTCCCTTGTGGCTTCGTGGCGCCTGCTCCCACCCCTCCCTGTTCTCCCCCTGCCCTAGGTGCGGAGCACGCAACCCTGCTGTGAAATGCTCCCGTGCTGGTCCCCAAAACCACTGACATGGGATTCTTGAGGCTGCTGCTTCCTTTAGACTTTTAATTGTTACAGCCAGTAGCACAGTGGCCTGGTGCACACACACACAAACACACAGAGGCACACGCACCCCTCAGCTAAACAGCAGCCCTGGGGAGGGGACAGGCCAGTGACAGCCCCTGGAGCAGTGACTGTCCCACCACACTTGTGCGCCCAGTGGAAAGTGCTTTTGTGCATCCAGCCCCGAGCCACGGCCCCACAGCCGTGCTGGCAGTGTCCTCCCAGATGGGGATGCGCTGGCTTGGAGCAGGGAGGGATGTGACCTGCTGGCAGCCACCTCTGAAGCCTGCTCCCCCTTAGGAGGATGCTCTGCTCCCCAGATGTGCACCTCTGGGCATGCAGCCTCTGCCCGGCTTCGGGGGAGAACATGGGGCTGGTGGTGCTGCTGATGGGCAGCGGGGACAAAGAGGCCTGGCCTCTGCATGGCGGTCACTGGGGGCACACCTGGGTGGTGGGAGCAATCCCTGGGAGCCATTCACTGAAGATGGAAGCAGTGATGGGGAGAGGAGAGCATGGTGGGAGCCCTGCCCTCCCCAGAGAGCAAGGCAGGTCCCGGGCAGGGGAAGCCCTGCTTTCACTGGAAAAGCCAGGAATGGGTGACATTGGCTTGGAGCGGCTTGAGCCAGGAGGCTGAGCCCCAAAACAAGACAGGTTGACATGGTCTATGGCAAGGGCAGTGCCGGAGGTGGTAGATATACCTGGCTGCACCCATCCCTCCTGCCCTTTGCTGCTGCCCCATGAAAGCCTCTGTGGCTCATCCCTGGGCTTGGTGATGCACTTCCCATGGAGTGAGGTACCTTAACACCACTATGTCCCCAGCGCCCTCCTTATCCTCCCAGTGCTCATCCCCATACCGTTCCAGTGACCGCCTCATCTTCCTCACCTCAATGCCCCGAGGCAGCACTGAGCTGGTTATGCTCAGAGCCAAGCGCTGGGTCAGATCCAGTCCAATGCACATCTGCGTCTCCTTGTTGACCCCTTTTACCTTCAGAAAGGCCCCCACAGCCTTCGACCAGAGAAAGGGGTACAGGGAAGGCATGGGGGGATGGCCTGGGTTCCCCTGCAGCCCTGCACGGGCTGGGTAAAGTCAGGCACAAGTGTCCTGTGAAATGCTCCATCACCCCGGCTGGCCCGGGGGCTGCCCTGAGGGCTTGGCCGGCCAGGGGGGCTTGCCCCCGCAGCGGGGGCACTTGTGAGAGCAGCCCTGGGCTCAGGCAGCCAGAGGAAAGCCCGACAGTCCCCCCCAGCAGCGCGTGGTGCTGGTCGGCATCGTGCTACGTGGTGATGAGGGGCACCTCGCCGGCAGCGATGGGGAAGGGGGAGCTATCCCCCCCGTTGAGCACCCGGTACAGCAGCTCTTCCTTCTCGTGGTGAGCCTGCTCCCGCAGCTGCGCCTCCTTCTCCAGCGCCCCGCGGGCAGCCAGGAGCTCCTCCGACAGCTGCCTGCAGGCAAACGGCATCTACTGTCGAAGCTGCCTGGGCAAGGCACCCATGAACCCCCTCTGCTCCCCCCAAAGCACCCGGTGGCACCACAAGCTGCGATGTATTCCCCCCCGGGCGGCCACCTCTCCCCCCATTGGAGATGCCACTTTTGACTGCTGTCACTCTGCCACCCAGGAGCTGGTGGACGCATGGGTCCAGGACTTACCTTGCCATGACCAAGTGGTTCTGGGTGCGAACCTGCAGGTCTTCGTTCTCCTGCTGAAGGGTCTTCACCTTCTCTTCTAGCAGAAGGTTCCTCTCCGCCTGGAAGGGGGGCACGAGGATGAGGAGGGAGCCAGAAAGTGCCTCTGACCTCCCTGCTGTCCCATCTGGGAGGAAAGCTGGCTCAGTGGGAGCATGGTGGCATTGCACGTACATCCCCTCCCCACTCTGAGGGAGGAACCAGGCTCTGTCCAGCTCCACCTCAGCTGCAATTTCTGGATGGGATTCAGGTAGGGAGAAGAGGTGGAAAGAAGGCGGCCCACCTGCAACCCCCTCTTTGAACCCACCACAGTCTCCAGGTTCAGCAGCTTCTTGTCTAGGCCATGAATGTGCTCGTTCTTCATCTCGATGACGAAGTGCAGGCTCTCCAGCTCCTGCTCCCAGAAGGGGCTGGGGCTCCCGTGCTCCTGTGGGGCACAGGGGATGTGGTGGCCACAGCAGGGTGGGCACGAGGGGCATCTGCCACAGTTTACCCCCCCATGCATGACCCCAGAGGGCCAGTGCTCTCCACTGGAGCCCTGCGTGGCCCAGGATGGGTTTGTGTCCATACAGCAGCATGTTTCACCCATCACTTGTGTTCAAGGGCCCATGCACCTCCCAGGCATGAGTTTTTGCTCCCCACTTCAGCTGTCCTGAAGCCCCCCCCCAGCTTCAGACCCCTGCTTTCATGGTCTGTCAGAGAAGCACCCTGGCTTTGGGTCAGCACCCCAGAGCAGGTCCCCTCCCTCACACCCCTCTGCAGAGGCCACCAGTCCTGCATCTCCCTGTACCTGGATGTGCTTCTTGTAGTCTGTGCTCAAGAGTGATTCCTCCACCCGCTTCATCCTCTCCTGGAAGGACTTCAGCTGGGAATTCAGCGCCTGGATCATCTCCTAGGGCAGCCAGGGAAAAAGCAGGATGGGAGGTGTCTAGGATTTATTCCTGAGTAGGGGCACTGCTGGGCTACGGCACCCCGATAACCCCAGGGCTGGAGGAGCCTGTGTGGTCCCTGGGCACACCAGGGAACAAGGTGGCTGCTGAGGAGCTCAGGGCACCATGGCAGAGACAGCAGACGGTCCTCAAGCCCTTCACGAGCACCCTATCCCCAGATATTTCTCCACAGGTACCTGTAAGGCCGCCTGGGACCTGTGGTGGGACTCTGCCAGCAGCAGCTTCTCCTGCTCATGTGCTCTCTGGAGCTCTGTGGGGGGAGCATGAACTGAGCATCACCAATGTGGGGACACGGGGACAGCGAGCCCCACCTGAGCCCCACAGTGCTGTGGAACAGGGGGGCAGTGCTGTCCTGGCACGTACCTTGCAGGGTCTCTGTGTGCTCCCTCCTCAGGGCATTGAACTGCTCCTCCAGCTCCAGGTTTTTTCCCTTTTCCACCTGGGAAGCAAGGAGAAGTCAAACCCTACATATCTGACCTGGCATAAGGGATGCTCTGGCCTTCCCCACACCCCGTGACTCATTGCCAGACCCACACTGCTCCAGGCTTCCTAATCCTTTCCTAACACCTTCTTTCTCCCAAAAATGGGAGAGCCCAGCCCAGCATGTGCCAGGTCTGTGATCGCTGCCCGGGAAGCTCTGGCTGGCCACATGCTCCCTGCCCGGCTGCTGCCCCCAGCAGCACCTGCCTTTTCAACCAACCTGGGTGTTAATGTCCTGGGTGATTCTCGCCGTGCCTGCCCGGCCAGCATCCCGTAACCACTCCTCCTCCTTCTCCTGGCCTTGGAGGAGTTTCGTGCTCTCTGTCCGCTCCTCCCGCAGCGCTGCCTTCTCCTTCCCATCCTCAGGCAACAGGGTGGCATTGGCTGCAACGCAAACACAGCTGAAACGGCGCTGGCCGCATCCTGCTAACCGGGCTGCTTGGATGTCCTGGGCAGCTGACCTGCCGGCACGGTGGCCTGGGCTCAGCCCCTGTCCTCGTCCCACTGGACAAATACCTCCCCCCCATCTCACTGGTGCAAATTAGCACTAATTGGGATAGTGCTGGCAGGCTTAGAGAGGACAGGGCTCTTCAGGCCTGCTGCCCTTGGGACGACCTGTCTGCCTGGGAGGATGGGATGCCATCGTCTCTAGGATGCCATCATGTCTGCCCGCCTGCACCAGCATCATGTGGCGCTGCAGCCATTATCACCATCCTCCCCTGCCCCCGCGCGGGCTGGCCGCCCTGGGTCTGTCCTACTGCTTTCTTAATATCACACTGAGAAAGCACAGTGTGGAGGGGAGGCATGCATTTTCTTCTCACCGTTCTCTGTCTTCAAGGCCGTGAGCTCCTGGGAAGCCGGTCCCCTCTGCTGCTGGGCTTTTAGCTGTCTCTGGCAGAGAGAGAGGGGGCTGGAGCAGGGGGGGATAAAAAGGGGAGCAGGTGGCTGCAGGCAGAGGACACCCTGCAGCCAGGCACCCTGCGCTGAGCATGCTTCAGCCCTGCTAAAACACAGGTGCTCAAGCAGCAGTGGTCCCTCCCTGACACCCTACCCTCTGCCAGCCCCGAGCACCCATGGGTGTGCACATACTGCCTGGCAGGCAGCCCCCGCGCTCATGCCGTTTCCTCACACCCCAGATGCTTTGCCACGCGGCATTGCCAGCCACCGGCTGGAAAACCTGGGGGATGCTCACAGCCCCCCCGACATGGTGCTGGTGCAAAATAGGCTCCGGCAGCAAAACATTTGGTGGGGGAGAGCAGGCAGCACCTGGCTGGGCTCCGGCTATGGTGCTTCCTTGCCACGCTCCTCCTGTCCTGTCCCTGCTGCCCCAGGATGCTCAGGGTCAGCCTGGTCTCTGGCACCTTGCAGCACCCCAAACACACCCCTCTGCCGGCGCCTTACACAGCTGAGCTTTAACACAACCCGTGCTGGAGTAGATGTGAGAAATGAAAAATAACCATAAATCAGAGGTGATGCCGACCCCGTGCAGGGCTGGCAGCAGGCAAGGGCTGGCGGCAGCGCAAGCAATGACCTCAGGAGCGCAGGAATGTACTGCTCGGCCCCGCGCACTCCCGCACGTTCCCACTGCTGCCGCGGGGCTGATATAACCCAGAGCCGGGAGCTGCCTTCAGCAACACAGCTCCACGGGATGCCTTCCAGCCCTGCATGGGTTTAATTTAGTCACTTGGAGGGGAGGAGGAGAAAAAAAAAAAAAGAGATGGATATATTTTTATCTGTTGCTGAAAGATAGAAGCAAAGCTCGCCTGCTCTCACAGCTTAGCCTCCCCAGTGCAGGGCAAATCTTGCCCCTGATGCCCATCACCAGGTCGTGCTTCTGGGCAGGAGTGCGGATGCACCGCGGGCGAGGGAATCCACCTGCAGACACGTTGCTGCTCTCCAGCCCCTGGCAAAGCCACCCCTAAAAGTACCGGTCCCTAACGAAACCAGCCCTGCAGCCTGCGGGGTGCTGGGGATCTCACTGTGCCAGCGGCACCCCGGCTTGGCCCTGCAGCCACAGCGCTGTGGCCAAATACAGACCGGAGTAGGGAGCCTGGCCTGGGAAAAAAGTGAGGCAAAGCAAACAGGCGTCCCTGCCTCCGCCTCCCCTGCAGCCCCCCTTCTGAAGCTGGAGGGAAGCGCAGTTGCCAGAGAGAGCAGGACAGCTCTGAGCCTCTGGGAAGCCACGGCTTTATCTTCCCTTCTATGGCGTGAGCGGCCGCGGCGTTGAACGCGACCCAGGCAGCGGGGCGAGGAGGCACCAGACAGTCAGGATTCACAGGGTTTGTTCTTGCTGCTGACACCGCTCGCCCTGCAACTATGGGGTACCCCGGGATGCTGCCGAGCCCCGGCACCCCTGCCTGCAAAGGGTCCCGGGCCTGTCCCCAGCCCCCATCTCATGCTGATGTGCATCCCCCCGCTACTGAATGTACCCTGTGTCCCGTGCTGGGTTTTGGAGTCCAGTGGGGGGGTGGGGGATGAGACAGTCAGGGCTCTGCAAGCCAGGGGCATCACGGGAACCTCAGAAGCCCCTCCAGGTTTTACTGCGACAAAGCAAAGGCTGTGCAGGGAGACCGTCCTTGCACCATGGGGTCACACAGCACCCAAGGGTTTTGGATGATCTGAGCCTTGCCAGGAGCAGGATGCTGGTACCTCCTCCAAGAGTAACCCCCAAACCTCCCCTTGCCCAAACCACACCGCCTCTGCTGCACGTGTCCTGCTCGCTGGCAAAGGCGATGCCCACGGACAGAGAGCTCGGGGCTGGTCACCCCTGATCACCCCCACAGCACGGGCAATGCCCCCAGCGTGGATCCAGGGCACTTTCCCCTCTCGTCCATGCCCCAAACCCAGCAGGACGGGGCCTCAGAGCCCCTTGGCCACTCAGGGAGGATGATTTGAGACATCAGGACTGAACCCAGAAATGGCTAAAGGGGGCAAAGAGGTAGGCCAGCATCAGCAGACAAATCTAAATACCTGCCCTGAGGCTGCGAGCAAGGCACCCTTCCTACCTCTAGGAGCAATTAAAGTAGTGTCTGGAGCTAATTTTACTCCTAAGCACTCAATTGTCTTCTGGGATGAGAGCTCCACGGGGCGAAAGCCAGGGTGAAAAGCAAAATGTGGCTGAAAACTAACTGAAATATAGAGGCACCTCCTGCTGCCACTTCCAGAGCAGCGTGTGGCACCCGCGGCTCTGGTATCGCTCGGTGCAGTTTGGAGAGCTGGAAGACAGTCCCAATATCTGCTCTGTGTGTGGAAGGAGCAGGTTGGGAGTTGCTCCAGCTGGAACGGTTTTGGCCGGGGGAAGAAGCAGCCCAAAACGTCCCGCAGGTGCAGGCCGTCGGCGGCGCTGCTTATCCTGTAAGGTCTCAGCGTGGAAACCTCTGGCTTTGGCTTTGAGGAGGCTCATGCCAAAAAATACCTTCTAGCTATATAAAAAAAAAAAAAAGTATCCATGTTCTTAGAACTAAATATTTCTGATGGTCTGGAGCAAAACTGTTTATGGATGGATTAATTGTGATTTCCAGCAGAACCTGAGGCATCTCGAAAGGTGCCAGTGGTGGGGAGCACCACGCAGAGGCAGCCGGCATGGTGTGGGCAGCTGGGTCGGCTGCAGCCTCTGCTTCAGCTTTTAGCATGAGGTGTGGTTTTGTACTGTATTTTTCTTCCTCTTTTCCTGTTTTACAAGTACGTTAAGCAATTAAACCATGCAACGTTACCATCAGCGAATGAAATCACTAAGAGGCAGGAAATGAGCATTTAAATCCCAACACTGCTCCTGAGGACAAGGTTTTGCTTTGCGGCCGTGGGGAAGGGGGCCAGGATTTGGCCCGTGACCCTAAAACCTCCCCAGGACCTGCAGCAGATGCTCAGTGCTGCCAGAGCAATGCTGGCACAGGTTCGTGGGACCTGTCTTCAACTCTGCTGCTGTTTTTCCTCCAGCGAAGGTTGTGTTACAAGATGGCTATCACCTCTCGTACAGTAAGATCTATGCCACAGACCGTACGCAAACCCTTCACGCTGTTGACAGCCCCGAGTTTTGCATCCTGACCTTTCCCTGGCTCCTGCTGCCACATATAGTTCCTATATCTCCAAAATAAATTCACCCCAGCCCTGGAAGGTGGCCAAGCCTCAGCCCTGATCTTTTGGGAAGGCGTCTTGGCCTCTCTCACGCCGGGAACACAACCAAAGGGCAAGCGGTGACCACAAGCGGCCAAGCGTGGGTGGACAGGGCTGGAGGGGAAGGGACCCCCAGGGACAGTGCCTGCAGCTCAGGGCTGGGCTCTGGCCATGGCACCTGCGCCCGTGCCTCCTTATCGCCCTGCAGACCAGTGACGGGAAGGACAAGGCTGCCAAGCTGCCTCCCCCAGGGCATGCAGCGGTGCCTGGTATGCCATCCACCCACCGGACCAAGGTCACCTCCAACCCTGGACCAGCCCCAAAAGCCTCCGCAGCCCCATGACTGCCCCCAGCCCCACGACGTGCACCCGGGGTCTGCCCAGGCTGGCCCCTGGGGTGTGAGGGCTCCCCCATCCCCAGGCAACCCCAAGGGACCAGCTCTGCAGTCCACCCATCGGCAGCAGGAGGGTGAAAGTCTCCCACCCGCCTTTTGGTACCCTGGACACCAGAACATGGGCAGGAGCGGCTCGATGCCCACACCTACCCCTTTTTGCCATAAAGGGGATTTTTGGTGCTGCTTTTGGGATTAATTTGCAACTTAGTCACAGCAGCAGGGCCGTTTTATGGGGCACAAATGGCACTGAGCAGTGCTGCAAGGCTGAGCAGAATTGCTCGAGAGCGGGCAAGCACAGGAAGGGAGGTGTCTGCAGGCAAATGACTCTTGACTTAAATTTCCGTATTTCGGTAAATGTGTGGCTCTCAACACCTGGGCCCTCAGGGCTGCCGTTTCTCCCCGTCCTACGTCCATTCTTGCGAGCTCTCAAGAGTCACAAACCAGCCCAGAAGTGTCTGATCTTATGGCATAGAGAAGAGTGGTTTTCTTTTTTTTTTCCATGATACTGAGAAGCAGCCGAGTCTGCAAGTGTTGTAAATAAAGGCACTTGCTGGCTCCGGCGCTGTGCAAGCTCCGCGCCTGCTCCCCCCACACATCCCAGCAGCGGGTTATGCTTCGGCCGCATGGCCCGAGCTCTCGCAGCTGCCTCTGCAAAGGGCCGCCCGTGTAGGGGGGCACGCCGGCACCACGGGGCCTTTCCGACTTTCCTCCTGTCCCTGCCACCCTCCAGCAACCACAGCCCACCGGCACCAGTACACACAGCACATCTGACTTCAGAAACAACTCCTGAGGCCGATGGCGGGGGGCTAAGGCAGCATGAGTATAATAACAATAATAATTAGCAGCAGATAATTTCTAGATGTTAACTCACAGAGGAGCTCTTCAGTGCAGAGCAACGCACCGAGATCTGCTGGGGGCTTGGAGCGTTCCCCTGCAGAAGTGTCGCCTTCGGCACAAGGGGGGACCCGGCACAAGGAGGGACACAACTTTTGGGACAAGGGAAGATGCTCTGGGAGGACGGCAGAGGCGTAGCTGGGGGGACCCATCCCTGTCCTATATGGGACCAGCAATTCCAACAGGCATTGCCACCCCACATGCTGCACCCCCTTCAGCACGGGCTTCCCTGAGATGTGGGGGGAGAGCCCGGAGGGGTGCAGGAGGGCGCAGGAGGGCAGGTGGCTGCCAGCTCCCTCTCTGCCCGGTGTCGGCTCCCCCCACCACACCACCAGTGGGGTCACACGCAGCCGGGGACAGCCGCCCTACCCAGCCCCACAGGGTGGGGGGGGGACCCACGCGTGGGTCCCCCTCCACGCTTCTCCCTAGCAGCGCAAGCAGAGCTCCACGCAAACCCCAGCCGAACCCCAGCTCCATGCGAACCCCGACAGCAGGCACACTCGGTCCCACGCAAAGCCCCGACCCCACGCAAAGCCCCCGCAGCCCTTACCGTGCCTCCGGCGGGGCAGCAGCGCGGGGCGCTGCCGGTGCAGCCCATGGAGCCCCGGCCGGGAGCCCGCTCAGCCGCGGGGCGTGGGGCGCCGCATCCCCCGGCGAGAGGCTGCCGCTGCCCGGGCGGGACGCGACGGGACGGGACGCGACGGGACGGGACGAGCCGCCCCGGCTGGGGCTGGCAGCAGAAAGGAAAAAAAAAA
>VZTV01105291.1:24430-54658 GCA_013400875.1 Anhinga rufa | reverse complement strand
CGGGGGGGGGGATCTGGCAGCGCCAGCTCTCCGTTTTGTCACGCTGAGATGGGTTACAAGCAGCGCTTTGGAAATAAAGGATTCAACACGCGTGATGGGAAGCGGCGGTGAGTTCTGCTGTGCAGCTCACTTTTCCAGAAGGTTTCATGTTGCCCGTTCTGCACGCAGCTCCTGCTCAGCTGGGGAGAGCTGTCAGGGTCAGCAGCAAGTTGCATCTTGCTTTTGACTTCTGGCGTGGGGTTGTCACTCTAAGGGACAAATTGCTGTCATCCCCCCCGCCCTGTCCCCAGCTTTGTTAGGCGCTTCACTCACCACGACAAAATTGCTGATGTGCATGGGGGGAAAAAGGTGCACATGAAAGTGGCCGAGGAGTTGGGTTTAAAGTAGAAACCAAATGCGGCTGTTCCTGTCTTTGCTCTTTGTGATGACGAGGAAATGATGTAGTAGAGTTTTGCTTCAGTTTGAAATATTCGTTGGGTGGATAAGACAAGTTTCACAGCGTTTTCTTGTTGATTGTGGGGGAGCCAAATGCTCGCTCCCAGCTGCTATGCAACCTTTAATCCAGAAACAAAGAAGGCAAGATGAACGCATTTCCCTGGCTCTTCAAAGCAAAAAGCAGCCGGGCCTGCTTGGTGGAAAAAAAAAAACAACAACAAAACCAAATGAAAACACGGGGAGCGATCAGACAGGCTGATGTAATTGCATTGTGTTTTATCTGGCAGTAGGGTACTTAACATGCAGGCCATCCCTGGGGAGGGGTATCCGTGCCTGACCCAACCCTGGCACCCTCTCTGTCTGCTGTCTTTGCCCACTACCAGCCCTTGGTGCTTGGCAAAGCCTCCCAAGTCTCTCCCCTCTCTCAGGCCCATCACCGATGACATGTAGCTTCTAACGCTTTCCTTGTGTAAACTAATGCTGCCGCTCTTCCCTGTCTCTGCCTCACCGCATTGCCCTGCCCGTGGAGGAGCCGGTTCAGGGCATGATTACGTGGCCCAGCTGCGAGGGAGGAGGCTGAGCAGGAGTGATGCATGTGCTGCCTTCAGCTCTGGGGCGACTGTCTGCATCCCGGCTTGCCTGGGCTGGGCTTACCGTTGCTCTGGAGGCTGGTGTTGCGTGAGACGGATCTGCTCTGCTTCCTGCTGTCAGTGTTGCCTTGTGCTGCAGGAAATAAAGCAGCGTTGTTGCAGCCTGAGTAACTGCTCCTGAGCAGCTGGAATCTGGAGCAAGCATCAAGAGTTGAGCAAAGTCCCTTGCTCCCTGCTTCCCCTCTGGTTGCAAGGCTGGACCCTCCCAGTGATTGCAGCTCTTGGCATGTTTTTGCACACAGCAGGGAGCAGTGCTGGCGGTGGGGGGGGGGGGGACAACGGACGACACCTGGGGGCTCTGGGGATGGAGCAGGACCCGAGCAGCCTGGGCCGAGCTTTTCCTGCACAGCCAAATGTTTAAGTCTGTGCCGGGGCTGCATCCTGTGGGCACTCGCGTGACCTGGTGGGTGTCTGAGGAGCTCTCTGGCAGGAAACGAGCTTGTTTGTGGTAGTGATATTTCTCTGTTGCTTCTTCCCTGACCAGTTCCCCACCAGTGTGATGGGACGTAGGGGGTGATGCCTAGGACACCCCAGAGGAGCCTTGGGGCAGGGACTGAGTCACCAGGCTGTGTGGCAGGAGCCTGGTAGATAATTTCCCTGCCTCTGATGCTCTTTCCCGTTGGGCACTTGGGTTGCTGGGTGCGGTTAGGGGGCTGGAGGAAGCAAAGGCTTTTTTTGGGAGGGGAGCTGTAGGCTGTGCAGAAGCAGCAGGAGCTCTTCAGGTCATGTGTGGGAATTAAACCAGCTGACTGCTTTCTGGCCGAAGGCAGGAGACTTGTGTTCTTGTGTGGTTGTTTAACCCATCAGGCAGCTAAATGCCACATGGCCGCACTTTCCGTCTGCCAGTGGGATGGGGGAGAGAATCGGTAGGGGGGGGGGGGGGGGAAACTTTGNTGCAAAGTCCTTCACTAGTGTACGCACTGCTCAGCAACAACTAAAACATCAGGGTGTTATCAATGTTATTCTCATACTAAATCCAAAACACAGCACTGTACCAGCTACTAGGAAGAAAATTAACTATCCCCACCAAAACCAGGACACCTTGTTGAGGGCTTGTGCCTGTGCTCCTGGCTTGCAAAAACCCTGCTGGGGTTTTTGCTGGAGCAAGAGCTCTGGGTTGTGCAGGTGCCTCATCCTGGGAAGCCCCTTAGTCCTGTAGACACCTCCATGGCTGTGAAACCTTTGGGGAGGGTGGTTTGCTGTCAGCACATGGGCTGTACTCTCACCTGATGGAGTATAATACATTTTTTTTTATTATTCTCTTTAATAAAAAATCTTCCATTAAAAAGAAAAAAGACAAGTTAGGAAACTTTCCCTTCCCTGGCAAGAGCAAGCTGTTCCCTTGCAGGAAACTCCCTTGCAGATACTATTCTCAGTGGTGCCCGACGACAGGACAAGGGGCAACGGGCACAAGCTGGAACACGGGAAGTTCCACCTGAATACGAGGAAAATCTCCTTTGCTGTGCGGGTGCCAGAGCAGTGGCACAGGCTGCCCAGAGAGGCTGTGGAGTCTCCTTCCCTGGAGACATTTAAACCCCACCTGGACGTGGTCCTGTGCCCCCTGCTCTATGTGTGCTGCTCACACAGGGGGGGTGGACACAGTGATCTCCGGAGATCCTTTCCAACCCTGACCCTTCTGTGATTCTGTGAAACTGCATGTGGGTTAAAAGCAGTCGCTCTTTCGTGGCTGTCCTGACAGCCCCAGTCCTGAGCACCAGGGCTGGGTGCCACACATGCCACCCCTGAGCAGGGGTGCGGGGGTCCCTCGCCCAGCATGAAGCTGGTCATATCCAGGCTCTGCCTGCAGGATCCTGAGCCTGTCCTGCCTGGGTGTGCCCGAAACCAGGGCATGAGCCTGTGGGAAGAGCCGGTGGGAATGTGCCCTGCACCTTTGACCTTAGGACATGCCAGCTCTGTGATTGCTTGGGCGGGAGCAGGTTGCTGTATAAAAGCCCTGGAGGAGCCCTTGCTCTGGCAGTATAAGCCGATCTCTCTGCGCGATGGCTGACCCCAAGGAGCCTGAGAATGGGGGTGTCGAGCTGGGCACCCCTAATGCTGCTCCCTCCACAGGGACCATGTCCACCCGGCGCCTCCGCAGCGAGGACTACAACGATTACAGCTCCACGGATGTCACGCCAGAGGGGAGCCCGCCTGGTGGGATGAACGGCTTCGCCCACCCTGAGTCCTACCAGCGCTTTGGGGAGACCAACGGGACAACGTGAGTGGTGCTTCCCTTCCTCCTGGGCTGGCCCAGCACCCAGGGATGGTGGAGGATGTAATGGTGGCTCCCTGCTGCCTGCCGGCTTTGCTGCAGGATGGTATAGCCATGGTTTTATGGGGAATCCCTCCTGGGAGTGGCAAGGGCAGAGCTGTGGTCCTGCCTCCGTGGGGTGCTGGCACCAAGCGAGCAGCTGCCCCAGCGTGGCTCTGCTCTCCAGTGAAGCTGGGCTTGCCAGCAGCAGGCAGTGCTTTTCCCAATATTTCCCTGCTCCAGCTACGTTTGATGGGGAGGTGTGGTGAGCAAACAGCTTGTCCAGCTTCAGAGGATATGTGGGCATGTTGCAGCCATGCCTTGGGGGCTTCCTCGTGCCTTATTCACCCAGGCGGGCAGAGGATCCTGTCTCTGCCCAAGGGAGACTGATCCCTTCAACTCGGAGACTTTCTTGTGCAGTCCCTTGATGCTGAGCTGTGCTCACTCTGGGTTTTGCCTCGATGCCGGTTCTGCAAATGCTCACCCAAAACCTGTTCGTTGAGTCTTTGCCTCCAGTCCTTCCTGGGCCCCACTGGGCTGAGCTGAGTTCGGGGGATGGGATCTGGACTTCTGTGTGCATTTGCCACTGCAGCTCAGAGCGGCACCTGGACCCTGAGCAGGATGAGCCGAGGGCTGAGACTGTGCGTATGTCTGCTGATGTTCATCTCTGCATCTTTTCTCCCTCAGGTGGTACCAGACCCTGATCCACCTCCTGAAGGGGAATATTGGCACAGGACTGCTGGGGCTGCCTCTGGCTGTGAAGAATGCCGGTGTCCTGGTAAGGTGGCTCTCACCCCACTGCTGTCCATGGGGCAGAGCAGCCTTGGGGTGCTGTGTCTTGTCTCCCTGCCAAGATGCTTCTTGGTGCTTGGCGGCTTGAAAGCTTTTTCACCTTGGGCTCTGTGGCTTGCTCAGTTTGCTGCTGAGACTGTCCTTGCTGCACCTGCGCTGTGCTGGCTGGCCTTGAGGAGTTCAGTGTGCGAGTCAGGGCTGTGGTTTCCTCTGCTGGGGTCAGGCAGGGCACCAGCTCCCTGCCTTGTCACCCAGCTGGGTGTTACCTCCCTGGCCTCTGCGGCATCAGCCCCTTTCTCCAAAAATACTCTGTTTGGGTGCCATCTCCTTGCCCTGGTCCTGTGGGTGGTTCAGCATGACCTTCACCTCTGTTTGTCCCAGCTGGTCCGTGCTGAGCATGCTGTGTGCCTCTTGAGGGTCCTACAAGCACAGCATGCATGTAACAAGCCCCATCGGTCAGCGGTTAGGGCTGGTGATGGGAGATGGCTGCGTGCTTCCCTCTGTGGGGTTTCCCCTCGGTTGGCCCAGCCTTGCAGCTCTGGCTGTGTCAAGATCAGCGGGTGTGATGCAGCTTTGCTGCCTGAGGGCTGAGGTTGTGCTTGGAGATCAAACAGCAGCCCCATGCCACTGTCAGTCTCCCCCTGGCTTCTGTCCTGATGCTCAGCTCCTCTGTGTCTATCATGCTCCAGCAACCACTGTCCGTGTGAGAGGTGGGGGCACATCCCTGCTCTGCTCTGGGTTTCCTCGCCCAGCAATGCAGCATTCCCATTGCTCAGATTGAAAAATAAAAAGAATTAAAAAAGAAAACTTCCTTCCTTTGTCCGGACCATGACCTCTTTGTCACCTTTAAAATAGTGATGTGCAAGATAGTTTGAAAGACAATCCTGGAAGCGCTTTGCTATGCCCAAACTGCCCCAATTTGCTTCTTTTGCATCATTCCTGCCAAGCTTGTGGCTCTCTGTGGGGTTAGTCGGTCCTGGGGGGCTGGTTCCTGGGAGCAGCACCCGAGCTCAGGTCCAGTCTCCAGTGGTGTTTTGGCTCACCGAGCCCGTGGGGTTTTGTCTGGAAGTAAAACCCATCGTGCAGCTCTGCCTTTGGCCATCAGAGTGCAGCCTTCCCCCTCTCTTCCCCTGCAGCTGGGTCCTCTGAGCCTGCTGGTGATGGGAATTGTGGCTGTGCACTGCATGGGGATCCTGGTGAGATGTGCCCATCACTTCTGCCACAGGTAAGGAGTAACTCCCCTTCTCAGCACTGCTGCTCCTACAGCTCTTCCTTCCTTCCCAACAAGCCCTGTTGTTTTTCTGAAGCCTCCCAGCAGCAAGTTGCCTGTGTCGAAGCCTCAGTCAGGAACTGCTTCTGGGCTTTTTCACAGGAACTGTTTCCTCATGAATGTAATCGTTTGCCTTGGGAACCAGCAGATGGGGCTGATGTGAGGTCCCTTCCCTCTTTCTTCTCTGAACAGGTTCCAGAAGCAGTTTGTGGACTACGGGGGTGCTGTGATGTACGGGCTGGAGTCAACTCCCAGCGCATGGCTAAGGACACATGCCATCTGGGGAAGGTACCTGTTCCCTCGCTCCAGGCAGGGGACTTGTCTTTAAGCCCAGCATATGCTGCAGCTGGGACAGAAGAGGCGATCAGTCTCTGAGCTGTCTTGGCAGATGAGCACAAGTGACATAAAATGTTATTTGGCTCACCTGCCCTGAGTGCTTGATATCCTCTGGGGTGTAACGTTGAGGTCTTTGACCTAGTCCTGTCCCCAACCAGATGTGGCTTATACTAAAGGGGTGGGAGAAGTAAGTCTCCGCAGCATAACAAAGAGGTAAATAGCAAGTACTGCAGTGCTGGCCCATCTTGTTAGACACTGAGCATGTCTAATGGCTGCTCCCAGGGATGCTACCAGCCCTGTGGGTGTCCCACATCACATTGTACAGATGTTCGATGTGATCTGTATGCAATGTCAGATGGTGGGAACATCCCCCTGTTCCTGTGTCCAGGGAGCATTGCGTCCAGCTGTGACAATTCAGCAGCAGACTGGAAATGCTAAACCCAAGGGGGTGACTTTCCTCCTGAGGCTGGTCCTGTCATTATGGAGGGGATGGGAGGGGGAGATCAGAGAGCCTGAGGTCTGCGAGGTTAGATGGAGCATTGAGGAGAAGCGACCTGGGCGTGCTCTGACCTGCAGACCTCAACCCCTTGGGAGAGCAGCATCACTGCAGTGTTCAAGTGCAGCCCCAGGCAACCCAAGTGGGTTCTTATTTCTGTATGGCCTGGCTAACAAATGGTCTTTTTTTGTTTTCTAGGCGTGTAGTGGGACTTTTCCTGATCATCACTCAGTTGGGTTTCTGCTGTGTGTACTTTGTCTTTCTAGCTGACAATCTGAAACAGGTTAGACTTACTCCCTCCTTTGTGAGCAAGGGGAAGGCAAGAGGGAGTGTGGAGGTGCTTGGGTTGTTCTTAGCTCCTGTATAACGGCCTTCATCTCCACAAAAGGTCTGCTGGTGCTGCTCAGGAAGGTACTGCTCCTCTGCCCGGGTATTTTAGAGGATCAGTTTTCCCATTCAAACAGGGCAGGTTTGTCTGAGAGTCCCTGCTCCATGCGCAGAGGCGCTGGTGCCATCTGTGCAGCCCAGGGGAAGTGGGGGCTCTTCCTAGTGAGGGAAGGCAGGAGAGTGGTGACAGCAGAGGGACTGTGCCTTTGGTGTCCTCAGTTAACTGGTTTGTTGATACTCTGTGTAGATGGTAACATATGAGTACCAGGACCTGCTGTGAACCTCTCTTCTCCCTTTCTTGGACCTGTTTGCATTCCAGTTTCTTGCCTCATCCTATGTCTCTGGAGCTTAATTACATCTTTGGGGAGTTTCCTTCTGCCAGACATTGGGAGAAAATAAACAGAAACCCTGGCTGTAAGAAACTGGGAGTGCCAGTGGGTGGCAGAGGATGGACGGGCTCTGCTCCCTTCCTGCTTCCCCCATGGGATGGCCGGGAGGAGTAAGTGGGTGAATGCCAGGGATCTGACGCCAACAGTCCTGAGAGCAGGAGCAAGCAGGATGCATGCATGGGGCTGTGCTGCTGCTGGCTCCCTGCTCCCCACAAATGGCCCCTCGCTGCCGTTTCAAGGCAGGCTTCTTTCTGCTCAGCCCATCGCAGCGGAGACTAAAGGATGGCTCAAGCCACGAGGGAAATTTGTAAAAACCTGCAAATCCAACCCATTTTAGGCCACAGCTGGGAAACCCCTTGGCTTCAGTGTTGGAATTTTTTGGGTGGGGAGAGGGGAATGTTACTTTTTCCTTTATGCAGTGGGGGATAGTGTGTTAGATGGGGAGTGATGGTGCAGCTGGTACCTCGGGCAAGGTGCTGCTGTGCTGGGCAGAACTTTGGTTTGGAAAATGGCTTTGGAGCAAGCTGCAGAGAGGCAGGGCAGGCCGGGGCTCGGAGGAGCACTACTGCGCGGGTGTGTGGCTCTGTGCATCCTATGGAGGATGCTGATTTGCACAGAAGCTCTTTAGCCTCTCCTCTGGGGCAGGACTTTCTCTGGAGCAGGTTAAATTAGTTTGCAGGCAGCCCTTTGCTGCAGTGGCCAGATGGTGTCTGGTACCCAAACCAGTTGGTCTTGGTTGTATCAGTGATCCACAGCGTGCCAAGGGTCTTGGGAGGGGTAGCTCAGCCACCCGGTTCCTGGGGCAGAACTGTGTCTAGAGGTGAGCAGCGCGTGGTGTGGAGTGCCTTTGGGATGAAAGACCCCAAGGAAAGGATGATTCCTCACGAAGAAAGTGAAGTTGAGGGCCAGCAGTAGCTTCCAGATGTCCTTGCATGGGAATGGGGTGCTGAGCAGCTGAAGGGATGCGTAACCTTGAGTGCAACATGATGCAGCAAGAGGAAAAGGACCTTTGAGGAAACAGCACTTAATGGTTCTTTCCTCTCCTCTCAACTGACCACGTGGGCAGCACAAACCAACCTCTGCCCTTGGTGCACTTGGCTGCCAGGTTCGCGTGCTTGGTGAGCCTGGGCTCGGGCAGGTTTTGCTGTCTCAGCTCAGATTCTGTAGCTAGTCCCACCTCTGCTCCTAGCAAAGAAACAGGGATTTGCTTTGAAACTACCTGAAAACCTGTGTTGCTTTGATTTTAATCAACTAGCTGTGTATGAAAGTGAGTTGATTGGGTAGTAGTCTGACCCACCTGGCATTGGACTGCCGAGATCCACGGCTGTCAGACCCATGTGATTGGGTTCATCAAGCCTTCCTGTGCTTCCCCAGGTCATATCTGCAGCAAATGGGACCACCAATGACTGCAACTCGAACAGGACAGTGGCCATGACCCCCACCATGGACTCCCGGCTATACATGCTTTCCCTCCTGCCTTTTGTGGTGCTGCTCACGTTCATCCAGAATCTCAAGGTCCTGTCTGTCTTCTCCATGCTGGCCAACGTGGCCATGTTTGTCAGCCTCATTGTGATCTACCAGTACATCGTCAGGGTACGTGTGTGCGGCTCCCCTCTGTCATTTCTGTGATGTCCTGTGTTTTGGCAGGTGGAGGGAGCTCAGCAGTGGGGTGCTTGCATGCCGTGGGGTGCTGCTTGCTCCTGGGGGCCCCGTGGTTACCCTCTGCTCTGCAGGGCTTTCCCTGTAGTGTTGGGCTGTGACAGGGAGTGGTGGGAGCGGGCCAGGTCCTCCCCATGCTCCCCACGTCTGAACTTTGTGTGGGCTCTTTTCCAGGGCATTCCTGATCCCCGTGCCCTACCTCTAGCAGCAGCCTGGAAGACCTACCCTCTGTTTTTTGGCACTGCGATCTTTGCTTTCGAAGGCATCGGGGTGGTAAGTCTTGGCGTGTGGCAGCAGGGCTGCCTGCACGGGAGGCTCAGCCCGTGCTCGGGCTTGCTGCAGCACCTGCTCTGCGTTGCAGCTGTATTTGCAGATGAACTTCTCTGACGGTAGCCCAAATTCTGGATGATGCTGTTAGCTTTAGCCTCCAGGCTATATCCTGGGTCAAACTCTGTTGCTTCCATCTGAGGCTGGAGGAACACATGCTCCAAACCTCAGGAGGTTGGTTGCTGCTTTGAAGGTGGCTGTATCTGGCAGTAGATTGGGCTCTGCTGGGAATTGCAGCCTCTGCCTTTGGCTCTGCTGGCTGACCTCTGGACAAGGAATCATTCTGACTCTTTTTTGCCAGGCTGGATCCTCAAGCTGCCTAAGAGGGAGGCCAAAAAACATGACACAAAAAAAATCTGATCTCCCTTCGGCAGCCACGTGGCCCCAGCCTGCTGTGGGGCTGGATTTGCATGTGCCTCTCACACGGATGCTGTAAATAGACCGTCTGTGTCTGTGAAAAAAGCTGGCTGGGTGGGCGGAGAGCTTAATGGCTCCCTATGGTGTTGTGGGTTGTTTCTGGGAGCTCCCTTCAAAGGAGGAAAAAATGTTTTCATCTCTTAATATAAGCTGGCTCTGTAAACACAGGGCTGGAGAGGGCCAAATTCATTACAACAGGAGTGTTTATTGGATGTTCTGCCCAGGGCAGAGGGCTCTTGCCGGCAGTGACGCACAAATGCTCTCTTCCTTGCATGACTTGGAGGTGGGGAAGCAAATAAAAGCTTTTCTTATCCTGCCTCCTCACCAGCCCTGCCACTGTGTCTCTTCTTGAAATCCCCACCACACAACATATAAAAATGCTGAATTCCTATATCTGAAAGCAAGTGTTAGTAGTATAGAGGTGAGGGACTTGGCTCTGTCCTTCCTTTTTTTTTTTTATTGTTCTGCCTGGTTGAAATCTGTCCAGACAACCTTGATAGGAGAGGAGAAAGCATCTTGGTCTTTTCAGGGTCTGCTGGGGACAATAAGACAGTGTATCATGATGGGTCTGTCCCAGCAGGCATGGCTGTGCTATTTTGGGGTGCAGAGTGTGATGCAACCAAGGTATGGGGCAGATGGCATTGCCCCAAGACACCAGGTACCAATGGGCACAGCTCCTGCCAGGGGGAGGGAGCAGGTCCCTTCGTTAAGGCAAGGGCATGAGTGACCCTGCTGGGGACTTGCCATGCCAAGTGTGCAGGCCTCCAATGGGAGCACAGAAATCAGATCACCAGTAAGGGGCTTTTTCAGCTGGGTTCTCTGTGCTCCATGTGTGACCAGCCTGTCCCCTGGCATGGGGGGCTGTCCTTGGCCGGCGGGCTGCCCCCCTGCTTTCCAGGGCTGAGGGCTATAGAGGAATGGGGGCAACCTGCTGCTCTATCATCATCCTCCTCTTGTTCTCCCAGGTGCTGCCACTGGAAAACAAGATGAAGAACCCCCGGCAGTTCCCAGTCATCCTCTACGTGGGGATGACCATTGTCACCATCTTGTACATCAGCCTGAGCGTCCTGGGGTACCTGCGCTTTGGGGCGGACATTCAGGCCAGCATAACACTCAACCTGCCCAACTGCTGGTGAGTCCCCACGGGGAGCAGAGGGGCTGGGGGGTGAGAGAGGAGGGTCCTGGCCAGGGAGGCAGGAGAGGGGGCAGTGAGGGATGTTGCTCTTTAGGAGAACTAATCTGGATGAGCTTGTGGAAGGATCAACCGTGACATAGCCAAACTGTCCAAAGAAGCTTGTCAAGGGCTGTCTGATGTATGGGGTGGTGAGGCTCATTGCTGCAGTCTCTGAGCTTGGTCTTGGCTCTGAAGCTCAGGCTGCTTCATCAGCGTCCCTGGTGGTTCCTGCCTGGGTAGGTGCAGCTCCCCTTTTTCTTGGAGCCTTGTGGTGTCTTTTTGGGGGCTAAGCAGCACTCTGGCTGGCAGATGTTGAACACAACCCCGTAGGGCTGTATCAGAAGGTCAGTGAACACTGCAAAAACTGCTTCTCTTCCCTAAATGAAGCACATGGAAAACTAACCTCAAAGCTGGGAGTTCCCAGAGGGGGTGAGATGTGACGTCTCTGTGCGTGGGCTGCCTTCCTTGTTTGCAGCCCCGGAGCTCAAACTCCCACTTCTGGGCTCCATGTTGTGCCTGGATGTGGCTCATCTCAAGTCGGCGCTTTGCCTGCAAGTGCTGGTGCCGTGAGGATACCCCTTCCTTCCCATGGGGGCTGAGATCTGCAGCTCCCCAAACCTGTCTGTCCTCTGGCATCCGGCGAGGCCTCTTGGGAGGCTCTGGTCGCTGGCTGGAGCCCTGCAGAAATATGCATGGCCTGACCCTGTACCTGCTTGTCCGGAGGGGTTATTTCTCCTCTTGCTGGGGCTGGTGGCTGTTGCAGCATGTGGCCAGGCTGCATCCAGGTCTGTCCCTGGGGGTGAGTGGTTGCTCAGTGTCATGGCTCCACATTCATCCTGGAGGAGAAATGCAAGCAGTTTTTCTTGCCCGTGGGACAAGAAGTGTGGAGCATGCAAATATTGAGAACAAATGCCTTTTCCAGTTTGCTCTGCTTGGGATTATTTGAGAAAGTCCTGAAAAAACCCATGTCTCTTGCTGCTTTGGGATGTCTGTGTGGCAGGACACGGTGCTGACAGGTGAGCTGGAGAAAAGCTCTACTCTACGCGGCGCAGAGGTACCGATTGCATGGCAGCATCTTGGTGCGGAGCTGGGGCTGGCTTTGATGCCATGACGCTTTTTGGAAAGCTGTCCTGCAGCAATACCGTTTCTCTGGGTTTGCCTGCGAGCACTCTGAAGTTCAGCTGTTTTTCTTTGATGTCTCTGCTGGCTTGAAATCCTGCAAGAGACCAGAGTGAGAATTGGAGCTGGGGGTGCCTGACCCCCTCTCCAGCCTGTCATCTGTGCTCTTAGCAGCTGCCTGACACTGTGCAGTGTGACTTGTTGCCTCTTCCCCACTGAAGAAGTAGATTTGGGCAGGACTCAAATTTTGAGTCACTGGTGGGTTTCCACATGCTGACCTTCTAGTGCTGCGCAGCTGGGGCTCTGGAGAAAGCAAGGATTTAAAAAAAACTCCCAAATATAGAGCCTGGTTTTGCTTTCATTATTGCTATGTGGGTTTCTTTCAATTTGAGTGCATGGACTTTCATTCGTGCTGGATCTGTGTAGTGACTGAACTGCTGGATGTTGATGTCGGTGTGGCAGAAGGTGCGGCTCCTGCTGAGAGCCTTGCCTTGTTCCCTGCAGGGGCTGGGAGCCCTGCCAGGACTCTGCTCTCAGTAAGGAGGGATGAGACCGGTGGAAAAACGTACTTGTGTTGTAGGGAGATCAGAATCCCGCTGTGCCAAGCACAGTGGGTGTGAGTCCTGTCAGCTCAGCAAGGTGAAGTGAGGTGTGGAGGGGATGAAATGCTCCTGCTGCTCCTGAAGGTGGAAAGCAGGTCAGAGTGGGCTCTGCAGGGCACCAGGTCACACCACAGCCTGTAACACCTGCTGACCTGTAATGCTGGCTGGGGGCTTCTGCACGAAGTCTCAGCTTTGTTTGCTCTAAAGGATGATGTTCCCTTAGAAGAAGGTAATGGGATTTCTGTGACTCGCTAGGCTACAAAAGATCCTATTCCAAATGCACGTTTCTAGGAGTACCCACACTTTCTGTCAAAGTACTTTTCTGAAAAAAACTGTAGGTTTTTTCAGATAGGGAGAAGAGAATAACCCTTTGGAAGCAGCGCAGGAAGCCTGGGTGTGCAGCAGGGCTCCTGTGGGCTGCCTCTGGGGAAGGTGTGCTGCGGTCATTGCGGTCATTTGCGGTCATGCAAACCACTTCGGTGTTAGTGCATATTGCTTCCTGGCAGAACCAATTTGATAGAGGCTGTAAATAGTGGACTTGGAAATTAGTTATCTAAAGTAAGGGTTGGGATACTTGGGCTAAAGCCTTGACTGCTGTATTCCCATGCATTAACCTGTAGGTGATGGATGAAGACTTGCTCTTGAAATGAGTGTTTTGCCCACCTCGCTTTGCCTGCAGGTTTTCTCCCCAGCAGTAAAAGGTTTTGGGCTGCAGAAGCTGGTCATAACAGTTGTGGGTGAGGAGTCACGGGGTTTGCCTGCAGCGTGGGAGACAAGGCGAGGATTGTAGCAGAGATGCTGCATCCTTCCTTGTCTGTAGCCATCGCCCGGAGGTCTCTAGAACAGATTCAGCGAATGTGTCGGGAATCGTTGAGTTACACGATGACTAAGGACTTTTCTAGCCTCATTTCTCTATAACCGCAGCTTCCTCAAATGAGGAGTGTGTTGGTTCCCAGTGCCCAGGTCTAACCACGGCCTCCGAAATACTGCACTGCTATGCAGAAATCCCTCCTCACATCCTCAGAAGGGTTGCTTCACCCCACCCTGAAGAAATGCTGTAGTGAGGGGAAATATGTTTGGTTGCGTATGGCCAGTTGGAGGTAGGTAATGACAGAGCTTATGGTCAAAGGAGGGTATGCCATTTCTTGCAGCTTGTTAGGATGGACTGGCATGTCTCTCGGGGTTAAGCAAGTGGTTGATGTCGTTAACAGAGCAGTGCTTCTCCAGGGCCCTCGTGGACCTGTGTTTTCTGAGGGTCAAGGCCAGCACTTGAGTTCTTCCTCTTCTTGATATTTAAAATGCCCTTTGAGCTTGTTGTCCTGGCTCCTGACCTGTGCAGGATTGGTACCCAATCTTCTTCTGTACCTTTTTTAATAACATCTATTAATCATGGATTGCCCTGGAGTGCTTTATGGCTTTACAGCATCACTTAACTAAAAATAAACCGATAAGATATGCAGACTCTGGGGTAGGTGGCTCAAGGCTACTGTGCACTCAAATCATGGCTCAGTGGGTGGACTCTGGACTCTGTGATGGCTTTGTCTTTAGTTCACCTATGGAATCACAGGGTAATTTGTTTGGAGAGGGCATCAAGAGATCATAGCGTCTACCCACCTGCTCAAAGCCGGGCCAAATTAAATTTTGAATATCAGTAAGGAGGGGGGTTTCACACCTCTCCAGACCCTTGTTCTGCATCTTTACTCTTTCAGGATGCAGCTCTCTCCCATTGGCCCTGGTTATTTGCTGTGCAACTCTGAGAAGAGCCTGTCTCTGTCCTCTCTGTGCCCTACTATTAGGTAGCTAAAACAGTAATAACATCCCTCTAACCTTCTCTTCATGCTGAATGAGCTCAGGTCTCACAGCCTCCCCTTTCATGTCACGTGCTTCAGCCCCAACTATCCTAGTACCCTCCGCTCAACTTGATCTGGTAGGTCAGTGTCTGTCCTGGGAGTCCCAAGACTAGACACAACACTCAAGATGCAGCTTCACAAGCCCCAGGCAGGGGAATAATCCCTACTTTTAACCTGCTGGCTACACTTCTGCTAACACAGCCCACTGTGTGATTGACCTTAATCACTGCAAGGTCCTGCTGCTGGCTCACATTCAGTTTACTGCCCACCAAGACCTCCAGGTCCTGCTCTCTTGGCCATGTGGGAAGCCAGGCCCCAGCCCTTCCCATATGTGGGATTTTGTGTTTGCATTTGAACTTTGCCCATGTCACCATGTTGTTTAGGTCCTGCTCCAAGGTGTGTCAGCCATTCCCTCCAGTTTGATCCTGTTGGGAACTTGCTGAGAGCATGCTCTGGGTCGCTGAGAGCTCATCAGGTCACCGAGGAGGATATTTCCATGACTGCCCCTTGGCAAATCCCCAGTGGCTGTTCGCCCTGTCCAACATGTGCCTGGAAATGGATGCCAGGAGGACTTAGCCCATACTTTACTGGGAATCAAGGTGAGGCTGATTAGCCTGTAGCTTCCCGCATGCTTCTTGAAGGTGGTTATGATTCTTCTTCCCAGGCAGTGGGACCTCTCCCTGATCACCCTCCTCTTTTAAAGATGACAAAGTGGCTTCAGGCTGATGTTGGCCACAACCTTGAATACATCTGATCTGGTCCCATGGACTTGCATAACATCCCATTTGTTTAGGTGATCCCCAACTCCAACCTCCGCTATTGTGGGAGGTGTTTGACTTCACCAGACTCTGCCACTGGTGTTCAAAGGTGTCTTGCATGTGAATACATGAAATTCTCTGACTTGAGGCTGTTGTAGCAGCTGGATGCTGAGAGCCAACATACAGAGGGACACTGGCTTGGGCCCGAAGAAAGTAAAGGGGTATAAGAAGGCAGGAGGAGCCATATACCTTCCTCAGCGTGGATCCACTTCCTGTTTACCCAAGTGGTATGGCCAGGATCCATGCTTCATGCTTGGTCAGCATGTCTTGAGTTGGGTTGGGAAATGGGTAGAACCATATGCGATGTAACTAGATATCACTTCTCTTTTGGAGAGGCTTGTTCTGCTGTCAGAGAGCTCCGGACAGAGATGAGGCTGGAAGGTGGCTTTTTGCCACCTGCAACAGGGTCTCTCCTGCAGCCACGCTTGCCCCATTGCTGCATCGCTGTTGGGTCTGGGACGTGGTGAGGTCTGGCTCGGGGTGAGCCTAAGGTGCTGTTTGCAGCCTGTCTGTGCTCTGCCTTCCTTCTGCTCAGCCCAAACGTGCATTATGCAGCATTCCAAAAATAGCTGCTCTTTTTTTTTACAGAGGAGGTAGAGTTGCAGGTGGTGGTGGTGACGTTTGCATTGCATTTGCTTTGTAAGCCAAGGCATATCCCAGCGGTGCTCTCCTCTTCCCCCTGCTCAGAAGCCAAGCAGCAATGGAAATCTGTGAAATATTAATGGCTGCAGCTCATAAGCCTCTTTAAAGGTATTCTTCATCTCCTGTTTTAAGATGGAGAATAAAATCCAGCCAGTTACAAATAGGAGAAAAGGAGCTTTTCTTTCTTTCTTCAGCTCAGAGGCTGGATTTTGTTAGTGAAGGTCAAGGTGAGGAACCTCTGGGATGAGTGATGGATGCAACTTCATTCTGGATCATGTCATGGTTTTGGCTGGGATAGAGTTAATTTTCTTCACTGTAGCCAGTTCAGATTGACCAGAGGGATATTTCATATCATATGATGTCCTGCCCAGTATATTGACCGTGGGGGGGGTGGGTGCAGGGATGGAAGGCACAGACTCCTTTAGCCAAGCTGATTTTGTACGCCCACTCCAGAAGCAAGAGTCAGCTAGCTACAGCCCCTCACAGGGGTAAGCAATGATCACCCCATCACAGGTGTAGGGAATGATCACCCCCAGTAAAAGGTGTAGGGAATGATCACCCCCAGTCTCCTCCCTGCTGAGCTGCCTTGAATTGCAGACCATCCTTCTGGCCCAGGGGGACAGGACCCTGCAAGCTCACCACTGCTGAGTTCACTCCCAACAGGGGGTTGGCCAGGGCAGGCAGCAATCACAGCTCAGGAACTGACAGTATCGGTCAGTCGGTGGTGAGCTGTTGCACCGCTTGTGATTTTCTGGGTTTTGTTCCTCTCCCTTGTTCTTTACTCTTCCGATTCTCTCCCCCATCCCACAGGGGTGTGGGGAGTGAGTGAGTGGCTGCGTGGTGCTTGGTTGCTGACCAGGGCTAAACCATGACAATCACTGCCCAAAAGTCAGGATTGCAGTCTCCTGGTAGTACTGATGCTATTTGGGTGTTGTCTGAGTGGAGTGATCATGAAGAAGGCCACCCCGTGTCATCGCAGCCTGGTCAAGTGGAGGGGGTGGTACAGAGCCTGTATCCCTCTGTAGGGAGTGAGGTACCTGGAGGGCTCATTACTTTGTGCAGCCAAGGGCAGTGCTGCACATATGAGTATCTAGTTGAGGAACAAGTTAGGCTCCTGGTCCCTTCGCCAAGGACACATCAGCTCTCCCTGTGCCTTTGAATGAGGAGCAGGACAGTGGTTTCTTGTGTTTTGTTTTTTTTTTCTTCAAATAGCTCTCTATATCTGTGCCCATGACTTTTCCCAAGGGGAAGGAGACTTGAGAGGCTGCTGGCCCAACTCCTGGCCCGATGATTCCTTATGCAAAGCCAGGACTAAAGCCTCTGATTAGGTGTGGAGGCATATGTTGCCATGGCTTGGAGGTTGTGCTGTCTCCATGCTCTCTATTGCCCAAGAAAGGTCTCTGTGGATTGAATGCATCACCCCTAATTTTCCAGGAGGGGAGACCATTGGGACACAGAAGTCCTTCTTGGCAGAGTATGCTTTCTGCCATTGATGCTGTGGGGGCTGGAGCAAGAGCGTGCCTCACTGGGTCTCCTCCTTCTTGTTTGCAGGCTGTACCAAGCTGTCAAGCTGCTCTTCTCCTTCGGGATTTTCTTCACGTATGCTGTACAGTTCTACGTGCCCGCTGAGATCGTCATCCCTCCCCTCATCGCCCGGGTGTCGGAGCGCTGGGGCTGGCTGGTCAACCTCCTTCTCAGGGTGGCCCTGGTTGGTGTGACTTGTGAGTAGAGAGCAGCCTGTCTGAGTTACCCTACAAGGACGTGGCACCTCCTTCCCGCCATGGACTGGTGGTGCTGAGAGACTCTTTGCCCCTCACCTTGCTGCCTCTGGCCCTGCTGCTAAAGCCCTTGCAGCAGGGAGTCTCCTGGACCTTGCTGATGCAAGCCAGTGGGCCAAGGTGGCCTACAAGGAGCAGCAGCAGTGGTCCTCTGCCCCTCTATATGTGACTGCTCTTCTCTGCAGAGGAGTAGTAAACTTCCCACACCATCTGGAGGTGGCAGACCCCCAAGGAGTCTCAGGCCTGGGATCCCCCTGATGGCATTTTTGCCCCTTGAAAGCCATCAAGTCCCATCAAGCTTTGTATGAAACACTCCCAGCACCTGGTCCAGTGTCAGGGCAGCCCAGACCGGAGGCTGTTTTCTGTAGGCGGTGTGCTGCCAGGCTCCTTGTGCCTGCATGATGGGGGCACAGCTGCAAAGGGGTCACTAACCATGAGGGAAGGGGTGTTCCTGTACATGCACACATTTATTGCAGCGTGTAGCACAGCAGAAGACAACTGAAAATAGCACATGACCCATAACCAAAGCTCCAGCGTGCCCATGGCCACAGGGCAGGTCTGGCTGGATCAGCCCCAAATGGTCCCTTTCCCTTGACAGTGTTTGGTGCCTGCAGTGAGGCTCTGGTGGAGCAGGCTGCCAGGCTCGAGCCTGGTGGACCTTCGGGAAAGGTGTGGAGCAAATCAGGTACAGGAGTATCTGATTTTTGGCTGGCTTTGATTCCTGAAGGCTAAATCCTTGCTGTTGTCAGCACAGCTGAGGCGCTTGACTGAGCTCCCAGGCGTCATCTGCTGAAAAAGAGCTTTTATCCCTGGCTTGACGCTGCTGATGCACCAGAATTGAGCATCAGGAACCTGGCCCCATGTCCCAGCTGACTTCAGTTTGGGTTTCAGAGGAGCATGGTGCTAACTCGAGGGTGGTGGACCTGGCTGAGAGCAGGGTGCTGCTGGTTTCTGGGCTCTTGCTAATGATGGGCCAGAAATGCTAATTAATAGAGGTTGGCAAAGCCATGCCTCCTCTGTGCTGTGTTCCCGAAGCATGCTCTGCCTTGACGCCTGCAGCTGGAGTGATGGTGCAGGGATGAAATCCTGCCATGCTGGACCATATGCTCCAGCCACCCTGGTGCTGTGGTTGGGCTCGGAGCCTGTCTGTGGGATGGCAGCCTGTCCCGGCAGGCGTTGGGGTGTGCTTGGCCAGGGAGCCGAAGGCTTGGAGTGATGGGATGGCTTTAGGCACCGACAGTGGCTGTACCCTCCCGTTTGGGGGTAGGGAGGCAGCAGAGGTGTTGGTGGAAGGATGCTGGTTCCTTTGTACCTCCTCCCCTTACCTTTCCATATGAGAGATCGTTGTGGCTGTTGGCGAGGATAAAAGCAATTAGGGGGGTTGCATGAATATTCATCGGATGATTGCGTGGCCTCAGAACAAGCCCGCATCATGGCTTTGGCTTCCAAAGAGAGGATGCAATTTGGTGTATGGGTGTCTTTTAAGCTTAGACTTCAAAACCAGTACACTTAAAAACCCTTTGAATTAATACTTGTGGAAAGCATGACCGTTGCCCCTGGAGGCTGAGGACTGCAGCTGGTGCTTCAGTTCTGCTTGTTTTAGAGGGGGGTTAATAATTTTGTTTACTTTGAGTCCAAAGAGTGGTGGGGGTGGGCTGAGGATGCTGTTTGAGGTCGGCAGCTCTGCTTTCCCCATGGGCTGCCGGACAAGGGAGGCTGCTTGCAGCAGGGACCTGGCAGAGCACATCTTTGGGTCTGTGCAGGGCTGAGCCCCAGGATAAACTTCCTCCAGGTCAGCTCAGCGGGGACCTTTGCTGCTGTGCCCCATGGTAGGGGGACAGTTCGTCTCTAGGCTTATCCAGCTGACAGCGGGGCTGGAGTAGTGACGATGTGCAGGAGCATCTCCTGTTTCTGTCTCTGCCTGCTATCCATCTCCTGAGCCTTCCATCTCCTGTGGTGCCGTGGATGACTTTTGGCTCAGGGAGGCTCTAACAGCCTCTCTCACTTGCAGCTGATTGCCAGGGAGTGAATGAATCCCTCCAGTAAGGAGTCCTGAGATGCCTCTTCTTCACCAAGGCTGTAGCTGCCATGGTTCTAGGCATCTCCTATTTCTAAGCAGAGCTTTCAAAGCAATAAACCAATTTATTTCTCTTGGTCACTTTGATTAAGTGCTGAAGTTTGCTTTGCTTGCAGAGAATGCTCTTCTGTTGCACAAAGCTCTGGTTGCCCTTTCCTCAGGCCTTTTTGACCAAAAAGCAGCAGCGATGCTCTCGAGTGGCAGGGCTGTCACTCAGCATGTAAGCGTGCCGAGGGGCACCACCCCCAGCTGCAAAACAGGACCTTGCTGATCCTTTAAGTCTGCTCCCCAAATGCTGACAATGTGGTGCCTCAAGAGGAGCCCAGAGGTGGTGGTGGCTGTGGGCTGGTTGGAAGGAGAAGGCATCATCTCTCCGTCCTCCCCTGACCCTGAGCAGGAGGAGGGGGAGCAGGAATACGCTGGAATTTGCACCGCTAAGTGCGAGCTGTCAGAAGTCTCTTAGGGGGATTTTCCTTGGCTGCAGTTTCTACCTAACAAATGTTCTCCCCCGGGCTGTGCCGTGGGTGCTCTTCTGCTGGAGCAGCTCTAAACATGTGCAAACCACACGGGTTTATTTGAGGTGGGGGGAGATGGCTTTTTTCCTTCTGTCTCCTGCTTTTATGGGGTTTCTGAGGCTTTACGGCTCCCCAGGTGTGCGGAGCAGGAGTGCTGGCTCTCACAAGAGGGCTGGGGGTGCCAGCAGCCTCTCTTCAGCCAGCAGCATCTTTTTGCTGGGGCACGGGTCCTGCTCAGCCCTGGAGCTCGCTGCAGCAGCGCCCAGGGCAACAAAAAGGGTTTGGTCTGCATGCTGTGCTTTGTTAGCTCAGTGCAAGGGCTTAATTGCTTGTTGAGGAGGAGTTGCTGGAAAACATGCAGCCGCATCTTCAAAGCTCTTGTGTCAGGGAAAAGGGCAGAGGTATGATTCAAGCAGATGGCATCCCTGTGGTGGGTTTTTGCTTGCTTTGTCGCAGGGGAGGAAGGTCTCTGCTGGCTGGGAGCCAGCAGCACTGACATCGTGTTTGCTTCTTCTCCAGGCGTGCTGGCCATCCTCATCCCGCGCCTTGACATTGTCATCTCGCTGGTGGGCTCCGTCAGCAGCAGCGCCCTGGCTCTCATCTTCCCCCCACTGCTGGAGATCGCCACCTACTATACGGAAGGCATGCACCCCCTCGTCATTGCCAAGGACATCGCCATCAGCCTCTTTGGCTTCGTGGGCTTTGTGGTGGGGACGTACGAGGCACTGGTGGAGCTGGCAGCGCCCGCCGCCGCCGTTGTGAACTCCACTAGTGCCATGGTGCAGTGATGGTCCCCCTGCCCCACCGGCCTCTCCGGATGCCATGCTGGGGGCACATGGGCACTGGGCGCTGCTGGTCCCCTGGGTTCTCTCTCCTCTTGGGAAATATGGTGTGTTTGGTCTGCAAGAGAATGGGGCTGCCCACCGCCGCAGCCGCCTGTCTCTGGCTGCAGCAGGGACCTGTGCTGGGCTCCAGCTGGGGATCCGGCCTGGGGCTGGGGCAGTGCCTTCCTTGGGGGCTTTTTGGGCAGGTGATACAGCAAAACAGCCCCCACAGCACCTGTGTAAATAGTCACTCTGAGAGGTGAGGAATCCTGGGGATGTAGATTTTGATTTTATTTTTATTTTATTTTTTTAAATCTCAACCTTTCCGTATTTCCCCCGTCCCTTCAGTCAGGGCAGGGAAAAGGGACTGCTCTTTTTTGTGCCAGTGTTTTTTTTTTCCCTTAGCACTTTATTTTTACAGCAACAAAGAAACCTCAGCTCAGGTTGGAGAGCGTGGAGCTGCCTCCTCACCCTGGCCTTGTGGGGAGGGCGGGCAGAACCCAAGGTGCAGAGCATCCCAGGACGCCCCAGCTCTCCCGCCATGGGATCCCCAGACATGGGCATCGACTCCTGCCATGCTCCGGTTCTGTTTCCAGCCACCTCAAGGGCTGAGCAGGGTCTGGAGCTGGGCACCAGGCATGGCACCTCCCTGGCCTGGGAGGGTTTGCTGAACCCTGGCCCACGCTTTCAGTAATGACACTTCTTTCTCCCCATCTAGCGCACATACCTAATGCGTGGTTTTTGGAAGCATTAGAAAACCAAGGCGTGCAGAGAGCAAATGGGCTCTGCCATAACGAGGGTCTGAGCTGGTCGCTTTTGGCTGGGAGCCCTGTCCCTGTGTGGGATGGGGTGTCCCCAGGGTCACACTGCGTGCTGCCTGCACACCACAAGAACACATCGCCTTGTTTACAGTGCCTGAACTGGCCCCGGCACTCTCCAGCTGCATCTGCAGGCCGATACTGAATGTCAAATCACACACAAAAACCCCATAATATTTATTTTTTTTTTCACCCTTTCTCTCCTGATCCCACTCCCTCTGCATCCTCTGCCTCCATCCCAGCTTCTGTCCTGTGGCACGATGCAGCTCTCTGATGCTTCTCTCTGTGCTCCTGTTGCTTCTTGCATTGTGGCTGGTGCATGCCTGGGGGGGACGGTCCCTGCTATGGTGCTGCTTTCCTTCCTCTCAGTGAGCCCAGCTTTCTCCCTATTTTCCTTGCCTTTCTGCTTGATTTCTTTTTTTTTTAAGACAAGAGAGCAAATGCATCCTCCACGGGATGTCTTTTCCTAACGGTGTGAAAAGGTTTTGGCTGAGCCACCCCTCTGCAACACCATGTCCGGGCCAAACTCCTCCCTGCTAACGCAGCATCTCCCAAACGATAGCAGCATGGTGGCTTCCTTCCGAGAGCCTTTATCCCCACATCCAGCTGCAGCCTTGTCTCCCTGGAGGTGGGCAAAGGCTGCTGGCGGTGGTGGGAAAGGAGTGTGAATATAGCACTGGTGGGCTGCATTACCATCTTTGGTGGAGGATGAGTGAGGCTTGGAGTTATTTTTGGTGTTTGACCTGCTTCTGGGTGGAGAAAGCTGTGCAGAGTGGTGTCCCTGCAGCCTGCCTCCTTGATGTGTGGTGTTTCAGTGTCTTGGACTGTGTCCCCTTTGCTGGTTCTGCTTTGGGTGCCCCATGCTGGTACGTAGACCCACGACCCGGCATGGGTGGGTCTGTGCCATATCACTGCTCCTTTCCAGCTCCTTGCCTGCTTACTGCATCTCTTGGGGCTCACCTCGTCTCCTCCAAGTCTGTGCTGGTGAAGGTTTCGGCATGCTCTGGCATTACTTGGTTATGGGCAGAGCAAAGCTTTAAGTCAAATCCTCCATCTGGAGGACACTGTGGGGGTAGGGAGCAAACACCCAGATCTGGGAGGGTGCTCCAGGGCATGCTGCGGACAGGAAAAGTGCAATATTCATGTCCACCGCTGTGTACTGACCCCGGCATGGCCCTTAGGGGTTGGGTTTGGGTACAGAAATGTCACCCTTGGCAGAGGACGGCATGCTGTGAGGAGCAGGGGACGTCTGATGCTTGCCCCCAGCTCCGTCGGTACCCCACAAGAAGGCTGGCTGCGTTTCGGGGACAGCTGTGTGACAGCCTGGCACTGGGCATCAGTGGGTTTGCTGTCAGGGCACGTAGCATCCAATTCACATTGCAATCAGCGGTGAAGACCTCATTTCACAGGAGACTGGGATATCACAGCAGCATTAAACGTTTTTTGCAGTTCTTCACTTTTGTTGGGGTGAGCAGGGGTTGTTTGGAGATGGGGCCAGATGTGAGGGGCTCTGCCAAGCCGGGAGGACCTGACACAGAACCTGATGGACACGAAAACTTGACACTTGTGTATCGTAGGCTGCTCTGTAACCAAGGAATTTGTCTGTGTAAATATAAAAATGATTAATGTACATGTCTTGTGCCTATATTGTCAGTGTACAGCCTGTGTAGCTGCCCAGTGGAAGAGCTGGTGCTGCACCTGAATCATGTATCTTACTTTAATCAATAAATATGATTTATTTTTTATGTGAAAAGGCTCTGGGGTGTGAGATGGGAGTTTTCTCTTCCACGAGGCAGGTGTAAAACTACCTGGCAGGGCCCAGGCCAGGCGTGGAGCGGATCTGGGGGTCTCCAAGGGGGACCTCGCTGTGCTGCACTGGATGGGGCAGCGGTGTGGCATTAACACCAGTGGGATTGCTACAACTTTTGGGACTTGTCTCTTTGTTTGCCTTTTTTTTTTCTTTCTTTTTTTTGCAAATACGACCCAAGTTCAAGGGCTTGTGGAAGAGGGGTATCTCAGGAGACCTGGAGCCCAGCAGGCAGCTGGGGTCAGACCCTGTGCTTTTCCCATCCCCGCAGCAGCATACAAGACTCCCCCTTCTGCTGAGGGTTTCAAATAAAACTGCTTCAGCTTTGCTGCTCTGAAAATCAGAATTTTTCTTCTAAACACATTTGTGTAAGAAGGTTGTGGCCAGAGCCTTTACCGGCTGGCTGGGCTTGGCTCTTCTCTCTGCCCAACCAAAGCTGTGCCTTAGTTTCTGGGCTGTGTCCTGGGACCCAGCAGCCTGGTTTATGCCAAAAGCAGGGCTGCAGCTGAAAAAAGAGCCTGGTGTGTGCCGATGGCGGCAGTGTGGTGGATGCTGAGCTGCTGCTGATCCACCTGAGAGATCAAAGGAGCAAAAGCCAGCCCACGCTCCGAGATGGCCCTGGGTGCCCGCGCCAGCATGGCTGCAGCTCGGTTTATCCTCATGCTGCTGAATAATTCATGCCATCGTGGTGTGTCATTAGCGGGGCTGTTTGGGAAATCAGTGCAAAAAAACCAGTTAATCTCTTAAAGCTGTGGCAGAAAAGTTTCCTTAAAGTATAGAGACTGATAGGGAGTGTGGTCACCGCAGGGGGATCTGAGGCCACCCGAACCCCAAGGTGGGAGGAGCGGCTGAGCACGGGCAGTTCCTGGTGGTTGGGCTATTTCTGACCAGAGAGTCACCACAGCTGGATCCACTGCCATCCTTTCTTCCAAGGGTTGAACGCTGCAGGGCTGCACCAGTCCCATGAAATGGCTTTGCTGAGGCTGCCCCTTCCCAGCTGTCACTTAGCAAAGCATCATCTGCGTTGCACTTGCCTTCACCTGTGCTGCGGCTGCCAGCCAAGGTGACCCTGGGGAGTCAGAAAGTCTGAAGGAAAATATCATCGCTGGGTTTTGTGCTGCTTCTGACACGCTTCTGGGTTTGTCTTATGGGAAAAAGTGGCGCATGTTGCTGAGAAACTGTGAGAGCCTGCCCAGACCCTGAGTCAGCAGCAGCGGTGGGCCCCTGCTGCAATACCGCTCATGCCAGGGCTCATGTCATGCTGCTCTGCTGAAAATGCCAGAGAGTGAAGGCAGAAATGGGTTTATGAGCAGGAAACAGGCAGAGCAGGTGAACCCCATCTTTTCCTTTGGCCATAAGAAAATGCTGCTCCCCCAGCAAGCCTGGGGATGGCACAACATCCCGTCAGCACGCAGGGGGACGAGCCTGCTGTGGGGACCTGGCTGCATTTAAGAGTTTTATTCAAAATAGCCACAGGGAACTTTGCCGTTCACAAGTGTGAACAGCACAGTCCATCCCAGCAGAGGAAAGCTGGGCTGGGGACTTACACAAGTGCAGTGAAGTGCTCCCTCCTCTGGCTTTAATTTGGGATTAAGCCCAGCTGTGGTGGGGTAATAGGGCTGGGGTGGGAGTTCTGGCCATGCCAGGTGATGCTTGTTCCAAAGCCAGCAGTCCAGGCAGGAGGGAGACCATCCTGCTATTCCCTTCTCAGTCTCTCTCTGTGAGAGACTGAGAGCCAGCTGGTAGGATGCTGTGGTATCTCTGGGGTGTGTTGGGGAGTGAGGTGAGTCCCTGGTTTAGGGCACAGAGCTGGTGGTAGGTTTTGCAGCCTGAGGTGCTGGGGCAGTATGAGTGGTGTGTGGTCAGACTTGGGGTTTGGAGCAGCATGCTGTGGGTGGTACTGGTGGGTTTCCCTTCTCCTGCTCCTCGTGCTGCCCCTGTACAGAGGCAGCCCCGTTCCTGGGCCTGGCAGAGATGTTGCTGTGCTGTGTCTGCAAAGTGCTTCAGGGTTGAAGGGTAATTGAGGTGAGCAGGGACCCTGGGAGGTCTCTCCTCTAGCCTGAAGCAACTCTTGGTATTACAAAAAAAAAGCTCTTTTTAATCTTCCATCTCCCCCAGGATTGCTCCTCTGTTTCTCCACACAACCCACTGATGTCTGATCTTAGAAACACTGCGCCCAAATTAACGTGCAGGGATTGTGCTCTTTTAGGATCAAGGTGTTAAGAGGGATTTGCAAAGTAAAAGCAAACAGCTAAAATATCAGTCCTAATCCAGGCAGGGGCTGATCTCTGCTAAGCAGAGCTGGCTCCCAAAGAAGGAGACTGTATTCTTTTGCAAACCTCAGGGTATCCTGGGACCTGGGCCAGCCAGCTGTGAGGCTGGTTCCAGTTTGTATCTGGGCTGACCAGTGAGAACTTCCCTGTATGTCTTAAATGCAACCCCCCCTTCCCCAAGTTTGGTTCCAAAAGGGGATGTGACTAGCAGGTTTTTTTCACACCTGCTGGTCATCTGAGCCAAGTGTCTCTATCTGGGCATCCCCAGCCTCCTTGTGTTTGTGCCCTTTCTTTTGTGCCCTCACCGAGCAGTTGAGAGAAAGCCAGAAGTTGAGGCTTGGGTCAGTAAGTGCTGGGGACTGGTTTCTGGGATGGGGGTAGTGGGAAGGATAATACTGATGATGTTGGGGGCTGTGGTGGGTACTTAAGACTCAGTGATACCCTGTCACTGGTGCCTGAGAGTGCTGCTGTATGGAAGGGTCCTGCCGAACCTCCCAGGCACAACCCTGGGAGGCACAACTGCTGTGTTCCTAGTGCTGCTGCAGCAGAAATGCAACGAGAGCATTCAAGAAGTGGCTTTTGTTTTATTCTGGTTTGGGGAGAATGAGCAAACAGGAGATTTCACATGTCTTTGCTCTTGGGAGCAACAAATGAGGAACAGGTAAACTGGGGCTGCATGAATTTACCGTGAAGGCTGTCCCACCCCGTCGGCTATAGGCAGCCACGGGGGGAGAATTTGGCTGGGAAGAGGTCTGGGGAGACTGAAGCAAACCTCTGTGTGCACCCACCTACTGCACTCAAACAGTGGTTCAGGGCTCCCAGATGAAGCTGTGGTCCTTGTAAGCAAGAAATTGCATGATCTCCCTGCTTACCGCTGTGCGTTAGTGCTCTGAGGTGTTCCCACTTGTATGCCAGTATTTCCTTTCAGCTGCTGTATAACACACAGACACGCAGGGTGGGCTGATAACCACCATCATGCTACTCCCTTGCTCTAGCACATCTTCCCGATGGTGCTGTTGAATAACTGAGTGTTTTGCTATTATTTTTTATTGCCATCTGGGCAATGGCATAACTGCTGGATGCTCGTGTGCAGCCAATATATATGTGTTTCTGGGCAAAACGTGGTAACGGACAGGTAAGAAGGTGCTCTGTCCTGCATGATTCTCTGAGGACCTTGGAAGAGGTGTCTTGCCCACCTAGCTGCTGCCACCAGCTGAGCATGAAGCCTTGTGTTGTGCTGCAGGGTGAGCAGGCTGTAATAGCAACAGGAAAGGACAGCAAAGACGGTTGGGGCAGGTTATCCAGGGTCAAAATACCTTGTTTCATCTCTGCAAACAGGATCCCGTTTCCTTGTGGTTGTGCTTCTGCTGCAGAAGAACAAATAGTACAGGATTAGAATGGAGCTTTTCCAAAATGACACATGGATCTCTTTGTAGGCCAGCTGTGGCTTAGGCACGCTTGTGATTCCTGGCCATAAAACACATTCAAAAGGTGGTGCAAAACTTACTTTCCTTTGTGATTGCAGGTGCATGCACAACTCGGATGGCCAGAGACAGAGAGAGGTGGGAGTAAACAGTCTGGAGCATATGTGGGCTAAGAGGAGAGCAGCATTACACATTTATCTCAAGAACTTGTTGCAAATACAAGTGGAGGGGTTCCTGTTGCTGGACAGCCCTCTGCTATCAGGAGGACAGAGCTGACGGGTTGTTCCATGCCTCCCCTCTCTGCTGTCCAGGGATCCATTGTACCAACAGCAGCCCTCCATCACCATGCAACCAAGGGGCTGAGTGGGACTTGGACATTTCTTCTCTCTCAGGTATTGGCAGAGGTAAGAGTAGAGAACAAGGCAGCTCTGTGATCTCTTCAGGAGTGCGTGCTTTTAATGCTTCACCCAAGGTTCACAGGGTCTAGTCTCTGAGATGCATAAGTGTCCATAAATGCTCTTGAGGTCTTAAAAACTTGATGAATAACAGAGAAATGATGGTGGAAAGAAAATCCTAAGGGGTTCAGGTGATTTGCTGAACAGGTATCTGTTCATGGCAGGTTGCTTGCTCTACCGTGCTCAACATCCCCCTCCAACAGAGCACTGTGAAGCATGGTGGCCTGAGCTGTTCCTGGTGTGAACCATGTTTTGGTGGAGATGCGTTGTTCACTCTCCTCCCCTAGCTCTGGCTATGCTCTGTTTGTATGTCCCTGATAAGGAGGCAAAGGATTGGGAAAGGAAAGGTAAGCAATGCTTGTGGCTGCTGCCCCAGCCCCAGCTCCCACTCTGATAATTTCCTGGGAGTCACAGGTGAGTGAAATGCAGGTTCTGTGCTTTGCCATCCGGTGCTAGGAAAGGACCAAGCATGATGACGAGGAGGTGGTAGTGGGAGTCCAAAGGTTATGGCTGATTTCACACATGCGTACCCTAAGAGATGAAGTCAAGTTTGGGCTCAGCTGGATGCAGCCAGCAGCACACCACGCATCCCTGCCCTGCTGTGGCATCCACAACGCTGACATTAGGGGTACCCAGTCCCGGGGCATCCCTCCCTGCTGGCATGGGGAACTGGGCTGCTCACCTGCCTTCTGCAGCCTCTTCTTCTTGAGGATGGAGTCAATGACCAAGCTGTTGCCCGGGATGTCACCCATGATAGTGACAATGAGCATGAGGGCGAGTGCCCCCCCTCTAGCCAGTCAAAAGAGTCCCCCTCCCTGTGCTCCCCTCTGTTCTGGGGCCATGCAGGGTTCCAGCTGCTCCAGACTGCCTCTCCCAGAGGAGGAAGAGGAGTGGGGATGAAACATCACAAGCCTGCCCCAAGTTTGCAGCTCTTGGGGCTTGGCTGCTTCCTTCTCTCCCTGCCAAAGCTCTCCTTTACCCCAGGGAATGCTGTGGACCTCCCGGAGTGTTTTTGGGGCACTGCAGGGTGCAGGCAAGGAGGGTCCCTTCCTGCGTCCCAGCTGCTGGGGTCCCATGGCAATCCTTGGCTAGCCAAGTTCTGCTGCAGCCAGCAGGAGCTCAGTGTTTGCCCGCCTCTGTGCTGGTGGGGTTAATTTGCTCTGGGAGGATCTATTAAACCAGTGCCCCTCACCTGTGGAGTCAGGCCTTGCAGAGTGACCTTCTGCCTCGGCGTGGGGCTGGCCTTAGGGATCTCCTTTGGGTGCAGAGCTGGAGGCTGCTGGAGCAGCAGCCTGCAGCTGGGGTCCTGCCTTCCCCTGAGCAGGCTGATCTCTGGGCAGGGGACACTGAGGCACTGCCCTGGGCTGGCAGGGCCCCCCCTCATCGGTCACTCTTGGGGTCACTTGGCCCATGCAGCACTTTGCCCCCTGCGGATGTTGGCCCTTGCAGTCGCTGCTCCCCCAGCCCTCCCTTTGCCACCTCCATGGTGGCAGCTAATGACACCACTGATACTCAAAGCACTGCTGAGCTTTAACGATGTCATCGGCTGTTGCTGGGGAAACTCTGCGTTGACAGCGAGCCCCTCCAGAGGAGGCTGCCCGATGCGCGCGGGGGAAGTGACAGCAGTGACGAGCCTGGCATTCTTGGGGGGAAAAAAATTGTCAAAGTGCATGAGAGCTTTGAGAGGTACGACAGGCAGCGCTTCGGGGGGCTGCGGGGTGGCTGATGGGTCCTGGAGGAGTGGCAAGCGGTCCCGATGCCCGGGGATGCTTGGGCAGGGGAGTGGGGCTGTGGGCAGGGTCTACAGGGGCTGGGGCTGGCTGCTGTGTCCCACAGCCTGCGCTGGGCATTTTGGGGACATCTCTGCAGATACGCTTGAGTCAAGTGTGTTTTCCACGTTAACCGGGAGATAGTCATCTCCTTAAGGGCTGTGCCTTGACTTTGAGAAATGAGATGAACTTCTGTTTTCTCAAGTGTGTGTTGTTCGGGATGGGAATCAAGGCAGGGCTTGGATTTGGGTCCTTTCAACCCTTTTGCTCCTGAGCTAACATGTATGGGAGGCTTGTGTCTTTCCGAAGGGAGGCAGACTACCATGGGTCTGCCTCCTTCTTCTGGCCCTTATGGGATCCTCAAAGATGCGTTGAACTTGCTGTCTTGGTACTTCTCTGAAAGTTCAAGAGGCTGGGGGTGCTGGCGTCCAAAATAAGCTATTACCTGGGCTGCCCTTGGCTGGAGCTAGGCAGGGATGTCCTGTTTACAAGATGTGGTGGGTTGACCCTGGCTGGATGCCAGGTGCCCACCAAATCTGCTCTATTGCTCCCTTCCTCAGCTGGACAGGGGAGAGAAAATATAATGAAAGGCTCATGAGTCGAGATAAGGGCAGGGAGAGATCACTCACCAATTACTGTCATGGGCAAAACAGACTCAACTTGGGAAAAAATTAATTTATTACCAATCAGAGTAGGATAATGAGAAATAAAACCAAATCCTAAAAAACCTTCCCCCCCACCCCTCCCTTCTTCTCGGACTCAACTTCACTCCCAATTTCTCTACCTCCTCCCTGCCAGCAGCGCAGGGGGACGGGGAATGGGGGTTGGGGTCAGTTCATCACACCTTGTCTCTGCCTCTCCTTCCTCCTCAGGG
>VZTV01105291.1:0-24244 GCA_013400875.1 Anhinga rufa | reverse complement strand
TCCCCGGGCTGCAGGGGGATAGCTGCTCCACCGTTAACCTCCCCGGGCTGCAGGGGGATAGCTGCTCCACCGTTAACCTCCCCGGGCTGCAGGGACACAGCCTGCCTCACCATGGTCTTCACCACAGGCTGCAGGGGAACCTCTGCTCCAACGCCTGGAGCACCTCCTCCCCTCCTTCTTCACTGACCTTGGTGTCTGCAGGGCTGTTTCTCTCACATATTTTCACTCCTCTCTTTGACTGCAATTGCTGCTGTGCAGGCTTGGGTTTCCCCCCCACCCGTTTCTTAAATACGTTAGCCCAGAGGTGCTACCACCATTGCTGATGGGCTCGGCCTTGCCCAGCGGCAGGTCTGTGTTGGAGCTGGCTGGCATTGGCTCTATTGGACGTAGGGAAAGCTGCTGGCAGCTTCTCACAGAAGGTACCACTGTAGCCCCCTGCTACCAAAACCTTGCCATGCAAACCCAATACACAAGGGAATCCCCGAGTTATCAAATAAAATCATAAGAGTAAAAAAATCCAAACACTTTTAATACTTTCCAAAAATCAACAAAAAAAATTACATCAAACAATCAACCAAATAAAACCTCTCACAAAGAAACGATACATTCCCAAGCACAAGGACATACAGGCAAACCCAAGCTCAATAGCCTCAGTGCCCCAGCTTGGGCAGGAGATGCCACACAGTGCTTGCCAGTCTTTCTGGGATGCACTGGAGAGCCCCAGCTGGGTGGCAGGACCACGGACCGCTGTGCTCAGCATGGCACCGTGACAGCCATGGGGACACGTCTGTCCTCCCATCCTCAAGGAAGGATCTCCTTTACTCCTGCGAGTGCAGCCCAACTGGGCAGAGGTCTTGCTTTGCTGCTAGCTGCTCTGGTTTGAGTCTGTGGGTGGTTCCTGGTGTGATGAAGCTTGTTGCTTGGTTTTTCTACAGGAATGAACTCTTTCCTTTTCTTTTTTTCTTTTTTTTTTTTTTCTTGGATTTCTGTTGGCCAAGTGAGGGACATGCTGATGGGACCAGCTGCATCCCCTCATCTCTCCCCCTGTGTCAGGGAGCAGACATGGAAATGGGTTTGCACCAGATGCTCCATTCCACTGGGCAAACTGTTGGAGCTCCAAGCTCCCCCACGGAGCCAGAGCTGGGGGCAGGTCTGCTATCCCACCTGGAGCACTCCCAGGCTGTGCATCGCTAGTCCTTTTTCACCTTCTCCACCACAATCGCTGCCATGCCTGCAGTGCTCGCCCTCCTCCTCCTCATCCCTGTGGCCAGGGAGCCAAGGGTGGGAGGAGGTGGCATGCTGCGGTCCTGCATGGTGTTGGAGGAAGTCCCCTTGGCAAGGAGGCAGGTTAGTCATTGGCATCCCAGGAGCATCCTCCATGTCCTGGCAGTGGAGGAACGTTTCCCCTCCGTCTGCAGCAGGAGCACCATGGAGGGCAGCGGGGGGGGGAGGAAAATCCAGCCAAATTACAACCCAGCCATGCAGGGGGAGATGCCACAAGCTGGGGGGGGACGACATGTAAGCCTCCCTTCAGTGGCACATGCCAGCCCCCTGCACACTGTTTTGCGTGGAGATGCGCTTCTCTTCTCATCTTGAGGATGAGCCCCCGTTAAAACATCACCTCCTCACAGCTGCCGTAGTCACTCTCCACCATGTCGGAGCCCTCGTAGTTAGGGGGTGGAAGGGGCTGGGCTCGGATGCTGGGCTGGTGGCCCACCTCGCAGTCCGCGTAGGAAGGCTGGGCCACGCTCAGGCGCATGCTTACCCGCTTGTAGCCAGCGTCGGGCTGGTATGGGATGCCCTCGCCCTGCACCAGCTGGGCTGGGTAGTAGCTGATGGCCGTATATTCATTTTGGCACTGGGAGGCTCCCGTGTCCACGGGGTTGAGTGGCAAGAAGTCCTCCAGGTTCTGGTTGCTGTAGCGGGGCGGGATGGGGGCCCGCTTGTTGCTCTGGTCCAGCGGGAAGGGGAAGCCCCCGTAAAGAGCCACTGGCTCTGCGTCCGCTGGTGGAGGGGGCGGCGGAGGGAGAGGAGGGTGGGAGGAGGATGCAGGGGGGCCTTGAATAATCTCGTAGTGGGAATATTCCTGGACATCTGATGACAGGTACCGTGGGGGCCAGTAGGTTGTTTCTGCTGGGTAGACTGGAATAAAACAAGAGTTGTGTTAGCTGCAGTTCAAGCTGCTGTTGTCCCTCTCTTGCCCTCCCACTAATTCCTTCTGTAGACTCTGAGCCTGCAGGAGATGTGGCAGACCAGGGAAGAGAGGAGACATGAGGACAGGGGAGTTGTAGCTGCTGCTCTGGGAACTGAGGAGACCCGAGGGCACCCCTGGCCATTCTGGGACAGTGTTCCCACTGGCACATCCCCTGCTCTAGCACCCAAAAGACGACACACTTCATCACGCCATCCGGATGCAAGAAGCTTGCATAATGAAGGGATGGGGGCAGAGCAAGTGATCCACCGGATCTCTCCCTTTCCCTGAAGTTACTCTGGTTAACTCTCTTCTAACAGCATCCTTTGGTGATAGACTCCTGTGCAGGGAGAAAGCGATAACCTTGCTGTCTGGAGCCATGCAAAGTGTTTCCCTGAGGGTGTGATCTCTCTGCCTAGGAGCATTGATGTAAATGCCTCCATTAGAACTCTGACTTTTAGGTTCTTAATTTTTTTTCCCCTTAGCTTCACTGTTCTCTTTTATAGGGTCTTTTGACCCAGGATGTGTGGGAATCCAGGCTATGCATTAACCGTTTCCCTGCTGATTGTGTACGAGACTGAGCAAGTTAAAGCTGAAAACTGGGGTGTAATGGTGAGCAGGGAGGGACGAGCCAATAAAGGACCTGTAGCAGGGCTTGGACAGCATTTGCCTGTGCTTTGCTTGGCTTTAACCAATGTTGTTGGTCCCTCAGGTTTGCAAGCCTTTGATTCACTTCACAGGGGGAAGAGGGATAAGTAAGAGCAAGAAAAAACTGTGGCTACTGACCCATCTCCTCCCTGGCCCAGGTGCACTTGATGAAGGACTCGTTGTCAGAGTTGGAGGGGGGTGCAGCGGGGGGCAGGTTGGGTGCCACACTGCACACGATGGTGCCCCGGTGCTTTGGGGCATTGGCTGAGTTGAAGGTGATGAACTCAGGGGTGCTGGTAGTTTTGCGCTGCTCTGGCGTGGCCCGGTCCAGGTTGTTGTGTGCTGCATCGCTGAGGATGTTGAGTTCAATGGGAGGCATGGGTTGGGTGCCCACACCCACACTCTTGGAGAACTCGCTCTTGGAGAGCAGGTCAGGGTCCTCCCGGGCCACAGGCTTGTGTGCCTTGGCCCGGTGGCAGTAGCGCTTGCGGATGAACACGAAGGCCACTGCCAGGATGGCCACCCCCAGGATGCCAGCTACAATCTCCACGATCTCCTCGGGGCCCACTGCCCACTGCGTGGGCACAATGGCTGGGGTGATGATGGGCTGTGTGCAGTAGTCCCCCTGGTAATCTGATGGGCAGATGCAATGGACGGAGCCCTGGTTGGTCACACAGCGCCCTGCATTTCGGCATGGGTTGTCTTGGCACTCCTCAGCCAGCTTCTCGCACCTGTGGTGGGGACAGGATGGGGACAACCACCATTAGCCTGGCGATGCACCTAGAACTGCCCATTCCTATTCAGGGCTCTGACTTACACCAGCCAAGGACGTTCCATCCTGGTCTGCTGTCCCTCTCTTGCTAGACTTGTGCTATCTGGCTCTCCTGGCAGAGGACCATGATCCTTGAGAATAAAATGACGCTTTTCAGGAGACCATGTTTTACAGGATGGTCCCATTTTTCAGTCATATGCAAACTAAAATGGGGGGCTTCCCACCTCAGAGGAGTATTTGGAGTTTCTAGGGCTAACACGTCATACAAAGGTACTCCCATCCTGTTAAATTAGGGAGCCCAGGGTCACTCTGAGATGTGTTAACCTCTTATGAAGTCTCAGATGGCCTCCAGGCTCTGTGGGGTCTCAGGGTGATCTGCGGATGTCTGCAGGTGGCAGCAACCATTTGGGGAGCATCTAGCCTGAGAGGTGGTGAACGGGCATCCTTGTTGGAGAGGCTTTTTTGGCATTTTATGGAGCATCTGCAGAACTGAGGCTGAATTTCTGATTCTCTGTCCTGCTCCAGCCCACACAACCTAAATATTCCCCAAGAGTACAGGGGAGATCTCCTTCCAACAGTAATGATCTCCCTGAGCTAGGGGGAATACGCAGTGTTTTGTTGGCTTTCCTTCCCTTTTTTTTTTTTCTTGTTACTGAACAAACTTCATGGGGTTTGGGCTCCTCTTGTTTCTTAGTCAGTGTTTTAGGATGTGTGAGCTGGTGTGTGCAACATGCACCACAGGCTTCAGCTGGATGACCGGTCATTTCAGATATTACACTGCCACCTAATGCTCAGCTACATACTTCTATTCCAAGAATTGCACAAATAATTTCTGCCTTTGCATTGATTCAAAGTACCAGTGTTCATCCTGGCTAAATGACTAAGGCAGAAGGATGAATTGGACATGATGCTGTTTGAGCCTGTGCTGGGCATGTCTCATCAGGTTGGGCTGGAGGCAGGGCAGGGGGCTTGGAGAGGGTGTGTGGCTGCAGTGGGTAACACTGAGCAGCAGAGCGGCCTCTGGGCCTGGGTTAATTCTCTAGCTCCAGATATTTGGCAAGTGTGCACTGATATCTCATAATGGGAAATGTATCCAAGCTGTAACACTGGTGGTGAGAACTTCAAAGTTATATGAACAGTATGTTTCAGGGCCAAAGCCAAACACTCCAACACCTTGTGATAACGGGGACCTGTAGGCTGACAGGAGAGGGGAATGGCATCCTGCACCTGCTTTTCAGCACAGCCCGCTGTCCTGAGCTGAGCTTTGAATTGGATGAATCGTGGCTGTGACCTGGGACAGAAATTCCCCTTGGATGAGCCCTGCAGAGCTGGTCCTGGGCAGAGACAGCCCCTGTAGCACCCAGGGCAGCTGCCCCAGCTACCGAGGGAGGGGGCAGCTCACAACTGTGCCAGCCAGCCTCCCCCAGCCTCAGGATGTCCTCCTGCCACCCAGTGCAGTGCCTGCCCACACCTTGCTCCCAGACAGCCTTGGCCTCAAGGAGGATGCCACCATCGCAGCGAGCTCAGCACACACTGCAGGGAGGAGCAGCATGTAGGGGGACTCTCCCCTCGCAAGGAGAGGCTTTGAACCTGCACCAAGCATAACATCTGCAGGCATTCAAAGCATCTGTGAGGAGAGGAGATTTTATTTCTTTTTTTCCCTCCTGCTCAGAGGAGATGGGCACAGAGGGGCAATGACCACATAATGGCAGAGCTATTTATACCCTGGTCTGCTCAGCTCTACCTTTGGACACTTCCCTGCTGCAACGCTCAGGTACGTGCAATTTGCACTTAGACACAGAGTGTCAGGTGAGCTCCAGAAACGTGCAATGCTCGTTGGCAGAGATCATGTTTTCAGCCCACCATGGGAGATCACCCGCCCCGAAGCTTGCCCAGACCTCACCTTTCGCCCAGGTACCAGTCAGGACAGTGGCAGGAGTAGCCAGTGGCGGAGAGGGTGCAGGTTCCCCCGTGCAGGCAGGGCTTGGACTCGCAGGGACTGTCCCCTAGCTCACAGTGCTCACCAGAAAACAGCCCAGGGCAGATGCAGGTGTAACCTGGAGAGGGTGAGACCGTGCCGTGAAGAGACTGCATCCACATGGAAGAACTAGCAAGAACAGGGAGGAGCAGAGCTTGGTGCCGATGGCACTCACAGAGGGCTCAATCTGGCTACCTAAGCATAGGTCCTTGATGCCACAGGAGGTGCTGTTGGGCACCCAAGCCATCCATGGAGGGCTGGTGGGTACATTACAGGACCCGGAGCAGTTGCTGGAGGCTGGCTGGCTGCTCTGGGGCAATGCAATGGCACTAGAGAGCTATTTAAGCAACAAGTCAAGCCTGTCCTCTCCTGACAGAGACCCTCTCCTGCCAGGGATGTATTCAGGGCACTGCATTGAGTGGAGAAGCTGGGGGACAAATTCAGGTTAAAGGAAGGGGAGCCTGGCTGGCTGATTCACAGTTTCTGACTCTGCTAAATGCAATCCTCTGTAAATTATTGTTCTCTGAAGTCTTTGGTCCTGCAAGTTCTCGTGGTATGAAGTGCCTGTCTCAACACGTTGGGTTTCTCTTGCTTACAGGAGGTGTCTGGTCACAGCCAGAGAGAAACCCGAGGACTCGGAGGGGGCTGCTCCTGTTTGTGTTTTTGGCTGCTGTTTAGTGTAGCCCTAAGCATGGGAATGTCCCTGGCTGTGCTGAGCTCCTGCTAGTCACTCGGCTGGTGGTGCCGTGTGGGAAGTTCAGAGTTTCCACCTTGCAGCATGCTTGAAAAGACTTTGCTGCTCATCCACAAGCTAAACATCCCTGCTTTAGAGCACACACTGAACAAATGCAGACCTGTTCCCACATGCGTGTTAGGGGTTGTACAACAAGGACATGCTGGCACTTGTGCAGCAGGTGCTGGACATTGCCTGTAGGGCTACGTGTGCCCAAACACACGTGTTCCTGGATGCGGGGGTTCACATGTGTTTGTACCTGTGGTCCTGAGCACTATGGTTGATGCAGTGGCTGGTCTGGCTTTGACCCTTTCCGCACAGATGCGTTCTCACGCGGCCACGTGGCTTACGCAGGCTCGCTTGCACAGACGTGTCTTTGCCTGTGCATGTAATCCCATGCCTGAGATCCCCAGGCAGAGTTTTGCATAAACTCACACTGCATGCCCGTGGTCTCCAGGACTGAGCCCACAATGCTCAGGGAAGCCAAGCACCCAGGATAACCTCACAAACTAAACATCCCTTGAGCAACCCCTTCCCTGCAGTCATGTCCTGCATGTTTCTGCCTGGGACCGTGTCCCACAGGCTCTTTCCTGGGCAGTTGGGCAATTTGCAGGATAGGTTGATCATCTTGGAAGGAAACTATGGGAAGGGCACTGGACAATTATTAGATTATTAGTGAGGGAGTGATTTTCCTCCTTCCTCCTCCCATTGTATGCTCTCTGCAAAGCAAGCAGGTGATGCCTTGACTTAGAGCAGAGATGAGTTTTTACCTCATGGGCTTTGAGCCCCTTCCAGCCCAGCCAGAGGGGGTTTTCTGTGTGGAGGGTCTCAAGAGCAAGGCTGAGGCGTGAGTGCCAGCCAGGCTAACTGTTTGGTTTAGATGCACGTCATGTCAAACAAGTTCACCTGAGCCAGGCAGCTGCTGAGTTGACAAGGATGGGAATCTTGTTCCCAGAAGCTGCAGGCAGGGAAGGAGGAGGTGTGCTCGCTCCGCTGTCCTTGCTTGCTTGCCAGGCAGCGTGGGGGCTTTGGCAATGGCTCCAGAGAGCACAGAACTGCGGGAGGTGCTCCTGCCCCACACAGCAGCCCAGAATGCACCCCTCTGCCCCAGGAAAGGGCCAAAGCGTAGATGGTATCTGTCTTGATAGACAAGGCATTATGGGGCGCAGCCCCACTGTGCTGGGAGCTGGGACATGGGTGTGGGGCAGTGACACAAGAGTGGACGTCGCTGGCAGTGGTTCCTCCCTGAGACCACTGCAAACTAGCCCTGTCCCTGTGATACAGCTTACTGCAGGGAGACCCTCTGATGGAAGGAACAGGGCAGCGGTGAGACTGTCTTGGGAAAAGCCTGGTACCAAACCTCTGCTGAGCATGTGCACCCCACATTAGCCTGAGACTCTTGGATTTGAGCTTATGGTTTTCCCATATCCCTTCCCATAGCCCCAGGGAGTCACTGACTGCAGTGGGAATAGGCCAAGATCTCGGCTTGTTTCTGCCCAGATACCATCGCTGCATGCCTGATTCCAGCCTCCCTAATGGCTCCTTTAGCAAAGAGCATGCAGAGGGGTGGGTGGAATTTCTATTTGCATTTGAGTTTTTGGCAGTGCTGCCCTCTCCTAGGTCATGCACACTCCTTAGAAGCGCCCTCCTGCCCTCCGGCCATAGTCCGCTGATGAGAGCCAGGATGATGATCTCATACCCCACAGCTGCTGCTGCACTATGTCAGCTATCACTTGAGGTCCCCCAGAAGAGGGGACCTCTGATTCTCCTCTGGTGTAGCCCCTTGCATAGGGATGAATGAAGACGTTGCTTCTTTCCCTCCCTTCACTGCTTATTGCTCTGCGTGGGATATTCACGTACCTCCTCCATGAGTTTCAGAGCACATCCCGTTGTTGAGGCATGGGTTGCTGCTGCAGGCACCGGTGGGGGAGCAACACTGCTTTATTCCCACCTCCTCCATGATTTCCTTTGATTGCCCTTTCCCGGGCAGGAGAACCACTTCTCTGCCGTTGATTGCAACCACGTCCAGGCAGCCCCTGAACCCCTGTGTGACTCTCTGGGACTGGAGCGGTTGCCGGAGGCCCCCAAAAAGCAAGTCTCGTCTGCTCCTGGAGATGCTACACGTTGCTGGCAGCTGGAGAGAGGCATTTCCCAGTCCATCAATGAGCAGGCGGACAGATGTGTTCTTCACCTCCAGGAAGACTGAGTGCCACTCACCATCGCTCACAAAACGTGCGGAGGAGAGGTTCCCGGTGTAGTTCCCCCGGCAGCTGTATCCAAGTTGAGGCACTCCATCAACCATCTGCAAAACACGTCCCAGAAGTCATGGTTAGCTGTGATATAGGTGGCTGCTGTTCATGGTGGCTTTCAACACTTCTCCTGCTGCTTGTTCCCCTCTCTCCCTGCCTAAGCATTGAAAGTAAAGATGAATCCCAGCTTTCAGACTCCAGGAATTTCCAGCTAGGTAAATGCAGCCCCTTTCACTCATATTAAGCTTTGCATGGATCAGTTAAAACCTGTTTAAGTGACTGCAGCCTCCTTTATTTTGCAAAACACCGTCATCTCTCGCACCACTTCACCTGTGGTCCTTCCCTGCAACCTTTGACCAGTGTGCAGGAAGGAAAGCCCATCTTTCCACATAACAGGGTGCAGAGTTCATACTCCTGCAGCTGCTCACCCCTTCTCCCCCCTTCCTGAGCCTAATCAGAGTGCTGGTGGACTATCCTTAACTCCATCACCAGTCACAGGTGGACTCTTGTTCTGGACCACGTGGCCTTCATTCTGTTCTCACTGTCTGGTTAGTGGTGGGGAAGGTGCTGGAGCAGTTCCCCCTTTGGCATGGGTGAAGGTTCTGAAAGGGCCTTGGCCAGGAGGAGCACTGGCAGCTTTCTCTGGAGGAGGCAAGGAGGAGTTGGGAGGCAGAGAAGAGAATGATTGTTGTGCCTGGCCCCTAACCAGCATGCTGGAAAGCCAGGCCAAAGCTGCTGATTGCTGATTGCAATCCAGTCCTTGATCTGCAGCAGACGGGAGGGAGACAAGATACCGAGGTTCTAATAGTGAACCACACCAGTGTCTTCTGGGACATCAGAAATTCCTATTTGTGGCCCAAGATTCATCTTTAAAACTCATATGGAGGAAGGAGAAAGGAAAGGTTAGCTGTGCTGTTTCAGGTTGAAGTCAGGAGTAAACCTCTCTTTCACCCTTTTCTCCCCAGTGCTTTGTTGATAAAACCTCTCTCTCATAGAAGCCAAGAGCCTATGGAGGAGGAGAAAAGAGGTGGAATGAAACATGCATGGAAAACCTGCAGAGCTTGCTATGTAACATCAAGCGATTCATCCCAGGCAAAAGAGTTGTCCACGGGGAGCATTAGAGACTGAGAAGTGGTGATGCTTGGAAGAGGCTAGAAGAGGAGTGATTATGGGCTACACTGAACTCTAGAGGAACCTACATACAATATGATGGGGCTGCTCTGGAGGGGTCAAAAGCAGAGCAGGACAACAGTTAACTCTTAGAGAAGTCCCCGGTATAAATAAATCCCAGTGGGAGGAGAGAGCAACTGCTGAAGGAAGGCAGAACTAGATGCAGCTGGCACACGCCATGGAAGGGCCTCAGGGCAACATGTGTGTAAATCTCTTTGCACAATTGGCAAGCGCACCAGAGAACTTTGTCACTTCACTTTATCTGGAGGAACATGATTTCGCTTCAGATGGGTCTGTAGATTGGGCTTATCAATTTCTGGGTCTGGGAGATGGCTGAGAACTCGATTCCCTGGAGCAAGAACTGACAGACTGCCAAGACTTTCCCAGCTTGCCTGGTTTGCCATCTTCTTGCTGCACCCTATTTCTGAACATCAGGAGAGCTTAGTGATTGGAAGGGTGATGATATGCATGCCTTGGGAGATCTCGTCCTCTTCACCCAATCTACAAACCATCGGTTATGATTCTTTCAAAGCTTTGGCTTGTACCTGGAGTACTGCAGTTCACAAAGCTTAAAATCTTGAGGGATTCCTTCAGATTTTTCACACCAGATGGTCTAAAAAAGGTTTGATCCCTGAGATATCGTTAATTAAATGAGTCAGTGAAGAAATGATTCACAGGCAACTTTATGGTGGAGGCTTTATGAGTATTTCCTATTGAAAAGCTTATGGAAACATCTGTGTACGGGAGATCATGGGCACACTGAACTCCATCAATAATGAGTATTTTCTCCCTTGACTCTGTGTATTAGGCCTGGCTCAGTAAAGCTTCCTGCCATCTCATGCTTTCTGAGCACCATCCTCAGTGCTGGGCTCCTTCTGCTGAACTACTTGGTGACTCTCCTTCCAAGAGACGGGGCAGAAAGCTAGAGACCCTTCTTGAGAAGTTTTCCTCATCAGCCCTTTACAGTGCAGCTTAAAGTCACTCTTGGAGATGGGTACAGGACGTATGAATGATGTTTCTCTGCTCTTGCTCTAAAGGAGTGATGGCTGTGGCAACAGGAGCTTGCAATATGTACTTTGGGCAGGCCTCTGGGCGTTGGCTGCTGTGCAGCTCCCTGTCTGCGTGGGTCTTTTATAACAGCGGAAAGAAAAGTATTTAAAAATAGGAAGATGGGGTTGTGAAACCAGGAGAAGGGATGAGGGAATTCAGGGACAGGGTGAACACTTCTAGGTAGGTTACAGTGTGTAGATCTAAACGTGATTAGTCTCAGGGACAAATCTACGTAAGCTGGTAAGTATGACCTTTGATCTTGGTCTCCAATTAGTCCAAATATAATTGATGAGAAATATACAAAACCCCTATTCTTTAGTCATCAGCTGCTTTCCTCCTGTTGCCAAAGTGGAAGAGGGACATGATCTTTGAAAGCTGGGTTGATTCAGTGTGCAGCCAGAGGGAGGAGAGCGATCAGACTGAAATATTCCTGGCTCTGCAGGTGTCTTAAACAGTGAAACTCCCTGAAGAAAGTGGTTGGAAAGAGTGGAGGGTTGAGATAAGGCTCCAGTTTTGTCTGTTCTGTCTCTTACTGTAAGGGACCTTTAATTTGTGGCCCATTTGATTAGATGCATGTGCTCTGGTGTGGGTAAAGGCTGGTGATATCATTTCAATTCTCAGAGCTCACCTGTGCCCTCCTCATCTCTACCCTGTTACTCCAACCCTCTAGCCCAAAGTGGCTGCCTCCTCTGTGTCGGACTGAGCTGTAACATGGTCCGGCAAACGGTTTGTGTGCTCAGTGGAAGTCTGACGCAACTCCTAAGGTCTGGGGAGACGTTTGCCAGTGGAAGTAGACAGGTCTGCGGAAAATTCCACCTGGTAAATTCTTTGTCCTGAGAGGTGTGATGTAAGAGAGGGATGGAAAAGCAAGCAGTAAGGAAAGAAGATGATGTAGATCTATTATATGGGTATATGCTGCCTTCACACCAGAGACTAGCACGCGCATTCACAGATGTAAAAACCAATTCACTAGTTGCTTTTGCAGCAATTGCCAAATGGTGCTTGGCTCTCACTTGGTCTTCCCGAGTCTCATATTTTAGCTAGTTGAATTACTAAGGGTACCTACTATTGCATCTTCTTTCTGTGATTCCCTTCCCTGAAAGAGTAAGTATTTTTTACACTGGAAAGAAATCCCTGTGCATGGCAATACATACCTCCAAAGTGGCGTGGTCAGTCCCGTTAGCATAGAACACGACAGCGTGCAGCTGGTGGGTCTTCAGGCGAAAGTGCATGTGCCAGGAGCCGATCTGTGAGTGCCGGTACCAAATGTAGCTGTGCCCCCCAAACCTCACAGCCGTTCCTGGAAGGAGAATGAGTGAAAGGTCTCATCTTTGTCACACTTTGAAACTGGACTGTATCCAGCCTTGCCTCCTTCCCCAGCCTGACACCATAACCATCCGGGTCCAGTCCTGTCCACAGCAACCCATGTACAGCTGCATTGTATCTCCCACAGCTCCCAGTTTGGAGCTCCCAGTATTTCTTCTGTGTACTCAGCTGTAAAACAATCCTGCAGTAGCAACCCCATTATTTCTGTCCCATAGCACCCTCAAGGTTCCCTCAGAATGGTCTACAACACCCTTGAAATTCCTCATCCTTAATAAGTCTTTATGTATGGAGAAACCGTACGAGGAACAGCTAAAAAGTCCCTTGGTTTGTTCAGCCTGGAGAAGAGGAGGCTGAGGGCAGAGCTCATGGCGGGCTGCAGCTTCCTCACAAGGGGAGGAGGAGGAGGGGCAGGCACTGATCCCTTCTCTCTGGTGACCAACGACAGGACCCGAGGGAATGTCAGGAAGATGTGCCAGGGGAAGTTTAGGTTGAGTATTAGGAAAAGGCTCTTCCCCCATGTCCTGGTTTCAGCTGGGATAGAGTTAATTTTCTTCACGGTAGCTAGTACGGGGCTGTGTTTTGGATTTGTGCTGAAGCAGTGGTGATAATGCGGAGATGTTTTAGTTGTTGCTCAGTAGCGCTTACACCAGTCAAGGACTTTTTCAGCTTCCTGTGCTGTGCCGGGTGCACGGGAACCTGGGAGGGGACACAGCCGGGACAGCTGACCCCAACTGACCCAAGGGATATTCCATACCAAACCAGGACACCTCAGAAGGTGGTGGAGCGCTGGAACAGGCTCCCCAGGGAGGCAGTCACAGCACCAAGCCTGGTGGTATTCAAGAAGCACTTGGACAACGCCCTCAGAGATATGGTGTAAATTTGGGGTTGTCCTGTGCAGGGACAGGAGTTGGACTTGATGATCCTTGTGGGTCCCTCCCAACTCAGGACATGCTATGATTCTATGTTATTCTATGGTATCTCCCTGCCATTCCTGCCCAAGTGATGCTAACCTTTATCCTTGCTCCCTTAATTTATTTCTTGAAGTATTCTAGAGTGAGTATAACGAATATGCTTTATTTGCCTTTCCTCAAATTTTTCAGTTAGTCTATGTTTTGCTGACTATGTTTTGCAGATCGAAATTCTGATCACCAAGCTTCGTTACTTGCTAGGTATGTGTCCCTTTTCCCAGTTAGATGGATAGATGTTGCTGCTATTTAATGAAATGTTACAGGAGATTAATTAAAAAGAAACAAAAAAAGACTAAGTGAAACTTTCAAGCTCTACGAGTTTAGATTTGGCTTTGAAATTGCAGGCAGAATTATTGGTCACTGGGACAACTGAATTCCATGGAAAGTCCAGGTGCTTTACAGTGTACTGAAGGAAATCACAATATGCCCGGGTTTAGACTGGAACACTACCAGAAAGGATTGCTCACCATTGCAAGAACAGATTTGCTCCAAACTGTGCCGCGGGGTGAGGACACTGAGTCGGGCAGTGCTGTAAGTAGACATCATGCCTGGATCCAGCTGAATGGTTTCCTTGCAGACACGGTGGGCGCAATCTGACCCATGACATGGCACGTGAATTGCCTTCTTCATCCGGAGACCAACGAGTTGGTCCATCTCCCCAGCTGACACAGTGATCTTATTTGCAAGGATCCGAGGCTCATACAAGGAGCCGTGCGGCTCTCCAACAGCCAAGAGGAGGTCCACTCCATCAGAGGTAGCTGCAGGCTGTAAGCTGGCCATGTGGATGTTTTGGCGCCGGGTGACAAGGATGTTTCCCAGAAATCTCTGTAAGTTGCGCCAATGGTCCCCCACAAACTCCTCAGGGGAGAGGTGGCGGAAGTGTAACACCACTGCCTTGTCCAAGGCCTCCTGTGTGAAGCACCACACGTGGACGTTGACGCTGGTGGTGGCTATGAACGTACCATCACTGACTGTCACGTTCAGAAGATAGTGGCCGTGGGGAAGCTTGTCCCCAGCAATGATCTTCCCATCTGCAGCCCCAACAGAGAAAAGCCCCTGCAGGGGCACTTCTGCCACCAAAGTGTACAGCAGGGTGTCGTGGGGATCTCGGTCCGTGGCATGGATCTTGCCCAGAACGCCACCTCGGAAGGCTTCCTCGTTGGTGGTGATGAATATTTCCAGGGGAAGGGCTGAGGGGGCATACTGGCTCTGCTCAGTCACTTGGATATTTATAAAGGCAGATGAGGACAGGGGAGGGATACCGCTGTCGGAGACCTGTCAAGGAGAACAGAAAGATCCGTTATAGCCACATTACTGTCACCTCACCTGATTGGATGGGCTGATAAGGTCTTGCAAAGGAGAGCGCCTTGCAGGTAGCAATGGGTGGAAGCTGTCAGGCAGTGGGTTGGGAATGAAGGAGGAATGGGGAAAACTGGCAGCAGTGTTGGACCTCTGCCTGGAGCTGGCCCCAGGGAAATGGCAGCATGCCTTCCAGCATGGAGACTGATCGAGACCTTCTGTTAGTGGTGGGGTCACGCTCATTTCCGTGTGCACTCATCAGCAGCTGAGGCACACCTGAGTGGCTCTGATTTCCTGAGGATTAATCATCTCTAGCGATGCTGCCAATCTTTGGGGTTCCATGCGTAACTGAGTGTACAAAGATATAAAGCAGTTACGCACACCAACACATTTGCTCACCTTCCGGACTATTTAAGCCTGTGTCCCACCTCTGACAATGTCTGTCTAGCATGAGTCAAGGAACCTCAAAATAGAAAAATGCGAATAATCAGATCATAGGATAAATTTCTCCCTAATCTTAGGCAGTTAGTGGTTGAGGTTTATAATATAAATAGCACCTAGCTTTTAGAACAACTACCATTACTGAAGAAGTATGTACTTTACATGTTATTATCATTTTGTTTGTAATGGACTATCCTTACTGATAACATTGAAAAATAATTCATTCACTCTGCATCAATAGAAATCCTTTTTGGAGAGGAACTTAAACCGATTCTTAAATGATAAGGATAATTGGAGAAAGTTTGTAGGACCAGATCCAGGTCTCACTTTAAACTGGAAGTCACTAGAAGAATGGTGGGAAAAGCATTTGCCTAAGGAAACTGCTGACAGAGTATTTCTCATGATCATATTATCTGATTTTATCAAAGCAGAAGCTGGCCTCTAGCTTCTTGTGGGCAGATTGTGTGGAGAAATGAGCTCTGGAGCTGGATCCAAGCTGCACTATTTGTGCCTGGATTGGATTTCTCCAAAGCCAGGGACATTTCCATCGAGCTGTGCCATCCTAACCTCATTTTGTTACTGCTAAATCTGGCTGGGGAATTCAGATACTAGGACAGTAAGGCAGGCTCTACCTGGACTTGTAATAGGTACTGTTCTTTTGTTCTTCTGTTCAGGATGGATGATGTCACCAGCAGACCATTTTGGGTGACATCAAAAGCCTTCCCATCGTTGCCCTGGGTGATCTGGAATAAATACGGTGGTCCATTTTCTGGGGAGTCTCTGTCGCTCATAATCAGCTCCAGGACGCTTGTACCCACGGGAACATTCTCCTGAAATGGGGAAAGATGCAGGTGGAGAAAGGCAAGCAAAGAGAAAAGGCCCATGGGCACCCACAGTGCCCCTGCAGCTGCTGGATCAGGAACAGGAAACAAATCCCACACCCCATGTGTATCTATCTCTCTGGTACACACAGACTGAGACTCTTGCCAGCAATGGCAGAGACCCAGTGGTGGCAAGGGACTCCCTTTCATGGCATTACGTATGTGGCAGCTAAGCACAGACAGTTAAGCTGTACCTTAGTACCCTGAGACAGACTGGGAGAACATCTGCCTCCTGGCTTACCTGCACCACCACGCTGTAGTTGAGCTGGAAGAACCGAGGAGGGTTGTCATTGACATCAGACACATGGACATGCACAGCGACATCACTGAACTGCGCGGGGTGACCGTTGTCTGTGGCTCGAACTGTCAGGGAATAGCTGGGGATCTGGAGGATTTATAGTGCATGTTTACTTGGAGAAATAGAGGTGGCTTTTTCACACTGATGTTTTACTCTGCTGCAGCTTGTTAAAATGCTTGAGGCCATGCATTGCACCGTAACGATAGCTTTGCTCTTGGCCAAGACTCTCCATCCATAAATCTCAAAGTACATTGCTAAAGAAAATTAGCCTCACAATAGTTGAAGAGAAGGGAAACAACTTGCCAAAGATGGATGAGACCAAGCTGGGCAAACATCTGTCGACAGTGCTTTGAGCTGCTACTGCTTTATGAGTGAGAGATTGTCCAGATGAACTTTCCAGCTCCTCCCCATAGCTGTTTTCTATAATGCTCTGATGCAGAGAAGCAGAAACCAACCATGCTGGTTTCCAGTTTGAGGCTGAGTCTCACCCAGGCAGGTTGAAGCACCAGTGGAACAGACCTCAGCCCAGAGTTGTGAGCACTGAAGGCTCCTCCCTAAAGCCCACCCTCTTACAGCAGTATCTGTGAGTCTAGGAAATGAATGAATGAATGAATGAAAGATTTGCCTTCATTATTCATTATTCACTATTCACTACTTCATTATTATGAGTAGATCATTCAGAAAACAGGAGGTAGCTGAATATACTGTGCTCCTCAGTCTTTTGGGGCATAACTGTTTTAGACTTCCTGTTCCCATTTTCTTGAACTTACCTCCTCCCTGTCCAGATGCTTGGCGATGCTGATCTGCCCACTTTTGGGCTGAATGGTGAAGTGTCCCAGTGGGTTCCCTCCCACAATTGAATATGTGATCTGATTATTCATTGCTCCATCCAAGTCATCAGCTGACACCTGTGAGGAGAAAAAAAAGCTAGGACCCCTGGCCCAAAAAGGCCTTGCCATGGAGGAATGGGGGCAGGACCTCCTTGTCATTTAAGGATATTGGTTTGAGCTTGTCTCAAATGAGGAAGAAGAAGGAAGGTGGTTTACATAAGTGTTATTCATTAGTTTTTTCAAGATAAAACTCACCAAAGGTACAACAGCGGCTTTCTCCTTGTCTCTTTCCTGACTTTACCACCCCTGTTATGGTAACGGCGGCTGGGAAGAGAACTCCACATGGGTATAGCTTGGGCTCCACTATTCTGCCCAGGAAAGCCTCTGCCTTCCCCGGGTCACAAGGGTATTAGCCTTCTGCAGGCATTTTAACTTGGGAGGTCCTCAAAGGTCCTGAGCCCCCCTTAGGTATCTCAGGTTTTCACTTAAAGATGTCTTATAATGCAAAGTGTTCTCCCTGACTATGGAATGTCAGAAATTCTGGCAATCATTCTTTTTTAAAGTCATGCTTAAATCTTAGATGTTGAATGTCACAAACACACTAGGGTGGCTGTGCCCAAGGAAAAGTAAAGTGCAAAGAAAGAGTAAATAATGCATACTACAAGTAAAAGAATAGGTAAAGACATCTGGCCTGGTTCATAATCATACCATGAGGATGATTTCTCCAAGTGCAGCATCCTCCCGGATATCAGCAAAGTAAGCGTCTTGGATGAACTCTGGTGCATGGTCATTTATGTCGGTTATGTTGATCACTACCATGGTCACATCGCTGAGAGAAGCTGAGCCCTTCCTTGTGCCCTCGATGGATAAGTAATACTCGTGACTTGCTTCAAAGTCCAAGCTCCCATTTATGTATAAGGCACCTGCATTGGCAGATAATAGAAAATGACAGAAGATACTTTCAATGAAAGGTACATGAGGTTTCTTGGAATACTGGGGATATACCAAGATGATTGCCAAACTGCCAGCTGAAAAGGTGCTGTTGACCTAGCTTTAACTGGTTAAATCATGTTATTGGAAGTCATGGCATCACATAAAACAAAATATAATTGAACTGATTCTGCCATAACCTGCCTTATTCTGGTAGCAAGTGTTTGAAGAGATGAAATAAACTCGTATTCTGGAAGGTCTCCAGGAATCTTGATTGGAGGAGATCTGGGACAAAATAGGATCGGAGCCCAACAGTGCTACTGAAAGCTGTGACCAAGGCAGTAGTAGAGCATCACTGAACTGCGTCACAGGCAGGATGAAAAGGTGTGAGATGTAGATGCAGAGTTGTACAAGAGAAAGAGGTGAGCGGCAAGATGCTGTGATTTGTAGGTGAGGCTTGGGATGCAACACTGAAAGAAGGAGGAGACTGTTAATCTCAAAAAACAAGCGAGGAACAGGGACTAAAGACATAAAGTGAAAGCAAAAAAAGAAAAGGGACAGAATGTGCCTGTGCACTTCAATGCTTTCCTGGGTTCAGAACTGAAAATCTCACAAAATTATTCACTGGAAATGGCACTGTTCTGTGTCTTTTAAGATGTACAAACTCATGAGAATATTGGTGCAGAAAAATTAGCAAAACCCTTGGCGACAGAGAAGCTGAGAAAAGAACTGTGGATGAGGATGTTACAGCCAAGGGCAGAAGGCCATTGATGATGCAGCCAAGGGCTTGTTTCAGGGAATTAACATTGGCCTTCTGATAACAGCTCTTATCAGATCGTTGTGCCAACAGAGCAGTGCTTTATTTGGCTAGTAAACCTGGCTCAACACCTGCTCGTGGTTAATAGAGTGGTATTATCCACATTCATTGAGTGCTACCTAATAAAGCTGCCTGCTACCCTGGGCTAAAGGTTCCTTGTAAGATTAGGATGGAGAGACTTTTTTTTTTAAATGAAACCAACTTTTTCTGCATTTTGAAGTGGAAAAATTTCCCCATCTTATTCTCCATGTGTTCCTCATTCCCATGGACACATCTCAGGTCCCAGACATATAACAGAAATCTTTCAATTAATTTCAGTAAGATTTGGATCACTCTTTAAGTGACTTGGCTGGCAAAATTTAGGGTAGAAGACTGTATTGCCTACCCTTGTGCTGGCTAAAGACAGAGGAGAGCAGAAGTGCAAGCCAAATGGAGAACTAGAGAAGATGCATACAAGAACAGCCTTTGATGTCGGGTTAACCTGGACCTGCCTGGGCATGAGACCATCTTACCTGTGTTTGAGTTGAGCTGAAATTTCCCATGGTCATTGCCATTCACGATTTCATACTTGATCTCTGTGTTTTCTGCATTGTCCCTTGTCAATGCTGACAAATTGAGGACCTCTGTACCCACAGCCACGTCTTCTTTTACCACAGCCACGTATTCAGGGGCCAGGAAAACAGGCAGATATTCATTTAGATCCACAACGGAGACAGTGACAGTGCCAAGAGCAGAAAGGGGCTCCGGGGTGCCCCGATCAGTAGCCCAGACTGTCAGCTCAAATGCCGAGTGCTGAGAATCCTTCAGAGGCTTTTCCAGACGGATCACCCCTGTGGTTTCCTCAATTGAAAAGTGTCCATTGGCAGAGTCAGAGAGAGAATAGACCACCTCAGCATTAAGACCTGGAAGGATAAGGGACAGGCTGAGTTTAATTCATGGGTAGGAATGCTGCAGTTTTAATTGTAATTTTTTTTAATCCATTAGGACTATATGTACCTAAATGACCTTAAATTTCTATGTAGAATGGAGGTTGTCTGAACATCAAGTGTGCCCCTGTCCATCTGCAGGTTCAGACGTCTAGCCACCCTCACCATTATGCATCAGCATCACCTGTCTGTATTTACTAGTACTTTGCATTTTTAATTCCCTTGGTTTTAAACTTAATTTCCTTTCATATCTGTTGCTGAAACAGATAAATATGATCTTGCTTCTCTGTCATAAATTCAGCCTTTGCTGGAGAGGTTTATTAAAAGCATCTTTCTTAGGATCCTTACCTATGTATCTGAGAATCTTCACGTCTTCAGAAGGACCTCTCCATCCATATCATCTACCCTACCCAGATCTAAAGCTTCTTTTTTCCTTATTAAGCTCATTCTTGGTCTCCATTGTTGGTAAAATTTCTGTCCAGTTTAGATCCCAGCCAAACCGTGTGTCAGCTTGTGCTGTGCATCACGGTTACAGTTATTGAGCATGTCCTTGAAGTCTGTCTTTGCATGTTTCTACAGATATTGCATTTCCTACAGGGTCACAAAAATGCTGATGCCAGCCTGCTAGTCAAGAACATGTCAGCAATGAGATCCAGACACATCTTCACCAAGATTCAATCATCTATACCCATTGCTTCAGCCCTTCTCTAGGTTTCAAAGGTTTCTATTCAGGATGAAAGAAGAACTCTACTGAAAAGTAAATCTCATTCTGACTCACCTTCATCAAGGTCCCTGGCAGCAACCACAGCAATTGGTGTCTTTGTTGTGGTGTTGTCAAAAACTGCCACGGCACAGTGACTGGGGAAGAATCTCGGTGCGTTGTCATTCGTGTCCTCTACGATCAGCGTTATATCTGCCTGGCAGGAGCGGCCTCCGCCATCAGTCGCTTTGGCAACAAGATGGTATGTAGGTTTCTGTTCACGGTCGAGAGGTGCAGACGTGGTCAGTTCCCCTGTTGGAAAGAACAGGAGATGGTCTTGTCTTTTGCAGCTTCAGCCTAGGAGGGCTCAGAGAGGTTCAAGCACTCTGCCTTCCTGGATGAACCGTGGGAGACAACAGGCTGGGTTTGAACACCATTTGTAATCCAGCTAATAGCGGTGATGTGTCCACACCACATTGCTCGGGGCTATTCTCAGATCACTGCCAGCCAGTGCCCTGGCAGGGCTTGGCACGGGAAGTCCTTCAAGTTGGGCTGAATTTCATGCGAGGGATGCCGTCATGGGATAAAAGTGTTCATAAACAAATTGTACTTCTAAACACCTTTATAAACCCTGCTGCATTAAGCTTTCTGCAATGTAATGAACCCCAAGTCATCTCTAGAATGATCATCATGTCTTTTTGGAAAGGAGGAAACCTTTGGGCAAATATACTGCCCAAGACCCAATAAGATGTTTTTTAGAGTTTAGAACTTGTGTCTTTGGCTCAAGCCAGCACTGTAATACTGTCTCCTCTTTGAGACCCAGCTGTTAGCAATAGTGTCTACCCTTCATTTTAACAATGCTAATGCCAGCATTTGTAAAGAAAGCTAGCAGGAAGACACAGAGTTCACTTTCCTCTATACTGTGTTGCAATAAACCAGCCTGTTTGCCATCTCCTCCTAGCTTGCGGGAGCTGGAATGAACAGTCCTTTTGTTTGATCAAGAGGAGATAAGTGCTGAGCCATGCTGGGAGCTGGCATTTCTCAGGAGTGGGTGAGGAAAAGGATAAAAGCATCCCATTGCCCAGCTCTCACCTGTATGTGGGCCCAGTCGGAACTCCTCTGCGCCGGGGCCGTGGAGGCTGTATGTTATTTGGGCATTGCTGCCGACGTCGGGGTCGGTTGCTGATATTTTCAAAATCAAAAGACCTGGCAGAGCATCTTCAGAGACTCTCCCAGTGTAAAATATCTGGCAAGGACAGAAGGTGTCATTGTCATCTGAGCCATCTCCAAAAATACCTTCACCTCGTATGGGGAGGAATGGACTAGCAGAAGCTTCGTAGAGGAGGAAAAACCATGTGGTTTATAGGGGAATACAATGTGCCTCACATTGCTGGCTGCCACAGTGTGGACTGGGACCAGCGAACTCATTTCACACAAGCCTTTGAGTCTTCTTTGGGAAGCAACCACTTCTGTTCTTTCTCACCATGGGTAACATCCATACCAGTGATCAGCTTTCTACAATAACAAACCTCCTGATGGGAATCTTTCAGCTTAGCAGGATATAAAACTCGGCAATTTACATGGCCCTGCCCAGGAGGCTTCCTGGCATTGTTTATCTCCAAAAATTATCCTTCATAATGCTTAGACACTCACTTACTGCTGGCAAACATGCTTGGAGGCTAGATTTAATGTTCTTGCTTGACATGCAGCTTAATTAAAATTGCTAAACATAATCAAAGCAACAGGATCTTGTGAGAATTATGACAAGACAAGCCCTCTTAACGTGCTCTTTCTGTTCCTCCTTCCTTGCTATTGTGTTTTCTCCTTCCCAGCTGCTCCCCTCATGCCCCCAATGTCCCAGAACAGACGACTTACCTGGCCGCACTCGGGGCTGTTGTCATTGATATCCAGAACAAAAATTTCCACTTCAGTGGTAGCCTGAAATTTCCCATCGGAGGCCATAACCTTGAGGAGATATTTCTCTGTATCTTCTCTGTCCAGCGGTTTCTTGGAAGAAATAGTCCATTCTCCCTCGATTTGGTTAACTGTGAACTGTCCTAGTACGTCTCCTTCTAGAAGCGGGGAGGAGGCAAGGAAAAAAGGCATTTACTGAGTGCTGAAAATCAAAAGTGTTAAGGGAAGGGGGTATAGATATGTTCACTGTTGGTGCCTTAGGAGAGCTGAAGGACTTGCAGTGGTGATGCAGAGAGGGCATTGGTATCCTGGTATCAGCCAGGTGGGGAGCATTTGGTCTACCTCACTGCACAGCTGAGAAATACCCTTCCTGTTTCAGTTATTCAGTGTCTGAATATTACACTGGAGAGATGAACGGGTTGGAAGGAGGAAACAACTCCTTGTTGCAAAAATGTCTCAGTAATGTTCTGCAGATGTGCATATTAATTGCCTCAAAACCACATTGTCTCACTTTCCTAAAGCGCATCAGCCTTTCTTGGTGCATGTTCCTAAAGGGATCTGAGAGTTGCAAATACCTCGCAGACATTAGTTGTATCTTACAGTTACAGTACCATGTATAATTGTATTTCCATTTAACCTATAGATGTGTTTAATATATAGCTGTGCTTTCCGGGGCTACTTTTCGATTCTGTAAGAACCAAATTATGAGAGACAGGTAAATTCAGACTAGGCAGGCTCTCCAGTCCACCAGATTCATGCTGCTCATGGGGTGGATGCTGCCCCTGGAGAATCCTTCTCTTCTGGCAAAGAGCTGGTGTCCTCTGCTGAACCCACGCCGTTGGGCAGAAGGAGGGAGTGCATTAGGTAATGGGAGGCAATGAAGAGAGCTGGCTGCAGGGCTTGTTTGTGTTAGACACTAAAGAGCCTTGCATGGCTGGGTGAATTAAATTCACTCTCTTTCTGCTTTCATTTGTGCTGCAGTGATGAGGTTGTGAATCTGGAGGCACAATGAGACCTCTTCTAGCCCTTCTGATGCTGTGAGACTCCAGCCCATGCCTGGATTTAGTATATGCGTGTTTGAAATCAATGTGCATGTGAACAAAGGGAAGCTAGGTTCTGTGTTCACCTCCTCCTTTCTTTTGCTGCAGTGCTGTACTGCAGTTGTATTTATAGGCTTATGGTAGAGTTTGATCTGTACTTCTAAGTACAAAGCAGAGAGAACATATGGTATTCACCACTAACATAAGCTCTCAAGTTTAAAATAGTTGGAAGTTACTACTACCTTTAAGATGGCAGAAATGCGAATACATAAATGGATTTAATCTTTCCTCCCAAAGGCTTGCAAATACCTAAGCATGCCATAAACCAATTGAAAGTACCAGCATTCCTCCCCTGTTTTGGATGGTTACAATAATAGATAACAGGCTGCAGCATGATCTGGCTAAATGTTTTGACCCTGAAGGGTCTTCATTTGAGTTTGAACAAACATTTTAATTTGAAGTATCTGTTCCAGGTCTGAGAAAGACCCTTTGGGGTCAAAAAGTATTGTAAAATCAAGCTTCTACTTGTGCAAATGCACAACAAACATTCCAGTATAACTTTTTTTTTGTTGTTTTACAGCAGTGGTTAATTTTAGTTGGCACAACCGATGTTTCAGGGATGCAAGAGTCATCTTTAGTATTTCTTGTTGGCCAAAACCCCCACTAAGATTGACACGACAGTCTCAAATATCCACCAGGGTGGTTAACTGCAGCCTTGTGAGGTCTAATTATTTGTTAAGTCAACATGGCTTCATAGGAAACACATTTAATACCAAAAAGTTATACGCATCCTAGGTGAATATATATAGTTATTAAAAAATACAGGCAAGCTACACATACGTGTGATGAGTAAACTGACTACACTGTTTGCAGGAAAAAAAAGCTGCGTCAAAGATCTTAAATACAGATCACAGTATCTATGCAAGAAAAACTTTCCTTCCTGCTGTACCTTTGCTTCTGTCCTTCCAATAGATATTGCAATGACACTGTCTTAATTATTGCTCTATTAAAAAAGTGTAAATAAATATATCTACAGTACTGTGTAATTACTTTATATATATAATATTTAATTATTATTTATTT
>VZTV01105289.1:17371-28812 GCA_013400875.1 Anhinga rufa | reverse complement strand
CCATCAAATATGTATTCCACTACAGAAAATCTAGCTACACCTACCTTTGGCTGCACTGCAAGTCAGAATGTCTTTATTAGCACAGTAGGATGTCTAGAGAGCTATGTAAGGTGTGTCACCAAATAAGACCTTCCCTTTTTCTGGTACTGAAGGCAAATGATCATCAATACATAGACACCTAGTACTTCAACTGTTACCAAAGACTGTATTTTGAGGGCCTAAACTAAGAGCTGAATGAAGAACACCAGGGCTACATGAACATGATCAAAGAAATAACTGTATATACTAAAAGGTTATCATACCTTCGTTGGCTCCTAGGTTAGATGAATGGTGCAATGTGATAACGATGAAGCCATGCATGTAGAAGACAAGACCACGGTCAGTTAGACAATACATTTGTGCACTATGGATTAAAGGCATATAGAAGCAAAGAGTGCAACACAGTTCTATCAATTCAGTATGGGAAGTCCACTTTACTTATACGGCTCACCTCAGAAGGCTGTGAACTGCTTTTGTTTAAGGCTCATCACCCAGGGAAAGAGCAACAGACCAAGCTCCAATCAGGTAAGCAGCACCACACTAACTTACATTCAATGGGGAAACAAGATCTACGTTCAAGTTGTACAAAGCCACCGTAGGGGTTTAGATTATTGCAGCTATGGGAGAGTTTTTTCTGAATTGTTTTGCATTAAGGTAAAGTCAGATACGCAGTTTATTAAGTAGATGACAATGTAAAATATCAGTAAGTTCAGGAGCTGCTCTCACCTCCTCTTAAAAGCATGGGTTCACTGAGGAATAATTTTGTTAGAAAGTATATGCCCCAAGCCGCTCCTTTCTGATCTGGCTACCCTACTTTTTTTGAAAGTGATTTAACTGTCAACTCAATCTGTTTATCATCAGCTTAGGTTCTTAAGCACACACACAGCTTCTGCGTCCACTGTATTCGTTCAGCTCTAACTGCTGGCACTATGGCAATGGTCTCAGCCTTACTGATTCACCACCATACCAAGAGCTACTCAAGATCTCTCTGCTGCACTTTGGACAGACAGAATACTTCATAAATGGATTTATCAAGGTGAATAACAAGGATCAATATAGGAAGTGTCAGCAATAAAATATCACAATATATTACAGCCTATTTGTGAGCTTTGCATAAACAACTGTAGACTGTGCATACCTACATCGGCAGAGCCTGCAGGGATCATATTCAGTAGCATGCATTGGCTCAAATCTAAGGACAGAGGCGTGTCTTCTCCAGGCATAAGTAATGCAACACCTAAGATCTTTTGACCATAATTCCAGTACTAGTTTCCCTACTTTTTATCTCCTTCCTGAAATACCAAGTTTGCCAACCTGCTCTGAAATCAGAAACATGTTTCTTCTGCAAAAAGACTAGACCAAAAGGAACCAAAAGAACTTCTGTTGGAACATCCTACTCCTTTACCTGGTAAATTGTCAAAAGCTGAAGTTACAGGAAAACCTTCTCCAGAATCTGTAGGTATATTCAGTTCTAGAAGTGCTTTCACATGGACAAGGACTTAAGCTATCAAAACCAGAGTTACCCGCTCTTTATCCTCTCAGAGCTCGGGTTTAGTCTAAGCCATTGTCTCACCAGAGGATGCAACACAAAAATAACCAGCGACAGCTTATTATAACATCTCGAGCAGGATGTAACGCTCCTTGCAGGAGAAGCATTGCCACAATTTACATCTGAATGTGTTTGAAGCACTTCACATACTACAGTTAAGAAAGTGCATGGAATGAAAATACTGAGTTTGAACAAGGAATAAAGGCTAATTGTTTGAGGTAGATGGTACCACCCTCACAGGTTATCCACACAACTGTTTTGTAATAAGATATTGTTCGCTGAGAAAAAAATCCACTGGCCACCTTTGTGGTTCTCCAATACAGCATTAGAGTTTACATCAGCCTGTTGCTCCTCACCCAAACTTTTCAAATCGCAGGTGGAGAATGGGGCTTCTCAGAGACAGAACTTACACATGCTACATAGGCTGGCACGGCAAGGCTAGTGCCCCTACCTGGAACTCTAGCAGGAAAAGAGTCTGGAGACCCTGCTCCAGCTCCTCCTTCCTCATCATCCTCCTCAAACTCCAAGTGTTCCTCTTCTCCAGGTGCTAAAATCTTCCTGTAAAATATGAAAAAGAATGAGATTAAAGATCAGTCATCATCTGGCTTTCAACTCACAAGTCACCATCTGAGTATAGAGCAGGGGGGCAACATGCTATAATGTCATTTCATGCTTCTGATTAGCTGCTAACTCTATCTACAGACCCTGACAGATGTTGCGGGGGGCTCAGCCCACATAGAAAGCAGAGAGCCTAAAACCAAGAGACTATACACAGAGGTATAGGGGCCTATCAACTACCAAAAGCATGGGCTTGATTTCTGGTGGTACCTAGAAAATCAGAATTCAAAAGGGTTTTATTAACCAGTTTACCCAAATCAATGCAGCAAGTAGGTAGCTCTAGAAATTCTAGTGCCCCAGATGTACACCAGGACCCAGGCTATGCTTCCTTTCGGATACATATCTGCACGTGAAGTGAGGTAGTTCTCACTTACCTGAGTGGGACAGGCTGAACATCAAAGGGAAACTCCTTATTGTAAGTGAGGATATTCTTTAAGACTGCAGGCAGGAAGAAAAAAAAAATCTATATCCATAAACAAGCATTAATTCCACTACTTTGCACAGCTATGTCCATTCTCGCAACATCTTCACAGGCACAAATTATATAAAAAAGATAAGATCATGGCAAAAATATTTTCTCTCATATTTTAAACACCAGTACGGTCCTGATCAGAGCTGTATCACTGTAGTGTTCAGGCAGGCTAGAATCCAGGACACAATCACCACCACATTTACACAGGCAGGGAAGATAAATATGGCAATAACCAAACAGCTACTCACCCCTGGGCTAATGGTAGCAATCTTTGGTGGCTGTTGGAAGGAGGGTGGTGCTGTTACTGGCAACAGCTCCAAACAGACTGAAGTCTCCAGAACTGACACACTTCAGCACATATGTAGGCTGCACATTCAGACCATGGGAGTCTAAGCATGCTCATAAGACATAGCTTAGTTGAGATTTCCTACTTCATGCATGTGTTTTGTGGGTTTGGTTCTTTTGTTTGTTTGTTTTTGGTGGCGGTGGTGGTTTTTTTTGTTTGGTTGGTTTTTTCTTTTTTTCCTGCCCTCAGATGTCTGGGCAGATTGGCAATATTCAGAAGAGATAAAGTGCAACCTCTGAGCATCAAGCCCCTGAGACACCAGCTAAACTCTTCAGGTGGAGAATGGCTTTGCCATTTGTGTTGGAAACTTACTCAAGTTTTAGTAATCACAACTTTAGCTGTTATTTCCAAAAGCGTTTATGAGTAAAAGCAAAATTTCCAAAAGCATGTGAAAGAAATAAGCATTTCATGATGGCTAAAGGGACTAAAAATTTACAAGAGAACACCTGCAGGGAGAGGCACTCTCCTACCAGGCAATGAGTATCCCAGACCGGGTAGGGGGAAAGGAGGTAGAAAAACAGCCTTTCACTGAGTCTCACTTTGCAATAAGCCCTCTCAGAGCATGTTTTAGAAACCTCCCCTTAGGGCTACTGAATGAAAACAAAACTGTTTTAAAATAGTGTTAAGATTACACAAATACCCAGAGGTACTTAAATACCAGTTATGTTTAAGGAACCACTGCCAGGCCCCTCTGCATGCTGCAATTCAGCCAGTGTAGAGCTTCCCTGTCTGTATTTGCATTCACATCACTCAGCGTGGGCTCCATCGTTAACTTACCAGACACCATCTGAATGCTACAATGAATAAAGAATCCCTCAGGGAAACTATAAAGAACTCAGAGAGTCTTTCCAGTCTTTGCTCATTCCGATTTTTTTTTCCTGATTTCTATACCACCACCTGAGAGGTTGGGTCCTGTCTGATTCCAGTAGACACAATACATAAATACATAGACAGCTTTAAGTTGCCTTCAATCAGAGACATGACAGGCAAAACCAATGCCAAGTCTCTCTCTCTCCCCCCCTCTCCAAAAAATTTGGCTCCGAGGGATCAGTAATGCAAATTTCCACACGGTGGCAAAGAATCACAGTCAATTCCCAACAGAAAAGCAGCTGATTAGTAGCAGTCACCTTCCAGCACAGCTGAGGTTCAGGAAAAGAAGGGGATTTCTATCACTCGCAGAATTCCCCAGCTCCTGGGAGAGCTACATCATACTGGAGTCAGAAAGTGAAACTGCCCCAGGCAGAAAAATCTCAGTAAAGCAAGACCTCTTACAGATCATAGGCACGTTACACAAAAGCAATAGAAATTACAGTAGTTCTCCTCCCACCTTCCAAAGGTTGGTAAGCACTAGGATCCGCTCTTCCCAGTAACCAGTTTCTCTCACTATGTGAATGAGCATCCCCTGAAAAAACCTCCCAGTAATTCATTTCAGTCATCACTAGAGGGCATAAAACATTCCACCCATACAAGCACAGGAAAAAGGCAAACAGTTTTACAGCGCCTAAAATCCTGATGCTGCCTGGAAGCAGAGCTGAGCCTACACCCTCCTGCCACCGAGCTGCAGCCACGCACAGGGGCCTTGGTAGCAGACCTGCCCCCGGGAGTATGCTGCCTTCAGCCATCCTGGGGCGTTGCTAACGAAGGTGGTGCTGAACTTGTAGCTCAAACGCTTCTGGAAACACCATCCAGAATCTCTTGCCTTTTGCCACAGAAAACTGGATCAAATTTTTTAAAAGGCCTTCCGCTCTGTCTCATCACCAATAGCAAATAATTTTACGAAGTTGTAATACAGCAATTTACTAAAGTGCTTCTTTAAACATCATCGGGGTACAAAGTGGATCTACAGCGCTCAGCCTGGTGAAACACTTATTCAAAGTCACCAAGAAAAATCAAACCAATAAACCAGCAATGACACAATCATCCTTTGAGGAAAAAGAAAATCCTCTTTACACCTATCACAAGTGAAAGTTTCAGTTGATTTAAATAAAAATAACCAGATCACAGAAAAAACCAAGAGGTTACAATGAACAGGAATCTCCCTTGCAATACTGCATGAGACACCCAAGCTTTAAGAGGTTGGTTTGCACTTTTTTGGTTTTTGTTTTGTTTCTAAAAAACACACATCACCTCTGGGAGAAGGAGCACCTCCCTCTGTAATGCTGCTGCTGAGAACACAATTCAGAGAAAGTTCTCCATGTGTGTCACTAATGGGCAGATCCCAGCATCGCGGCCTGTATTTATGTTGCTTTTCCAACAGAAATCTTTTTAAAATCCTGTTCTGCAGGCTCTCGCGCCGAAGCTGCCTTTTCTTTCGTGTCGTTGGACAAAATCACATCGACTTTATCAGCAGTTGGCTCTCTCTTGAAAGATTTCAGAAGAAAGTATCAACATGAGCAGTAAGACCAGTACGCACTAACTTGGTGAAGACCACTGTCCATTTGGATTTTTAGTGACAGCCTATGATACCTATATTGATTTTTTTTTTTTAACTGGACAACACAAAATAATTTAGATGTCAGGCTCCCCAGTACAACCCAGTATCTACTTCTCATTATAATACGTATATACCGAGTCTGAAACCAGTCACTTCGTGGCTAGAATTATCACACACAAACACAGGCACATGGGCTATCCCAGTCTATCCATTTGTAATGTGTGTTTATTACAATGGTAGAAGCTTTCACAAGAAAAGGATTTGTGAGATCCAGTGTGTTAGCAATGATTTCACACAGTGTAGTCTCAAAAGAACTATTAGTATGTACAGACCCTCCTGTAGCATTATTCTAGCACAAAAGATGCAGCAACAAATCCTATAAACAAAACCAGCCAACTGCTTCACTTTCCAAGCAGCGTGAAATGCAAGCTTAAATAGGAAAAGTTAGAACTTGACAACACAAGAAAAAAAAAAAGGCTAAATATAAGGGCCTTCGTTGTTATAACAACACCTAAACCAAATTTCTCAGCCATTTTGACAGCTTCAGGCACAAAAGTAATTAAAACAAGCCAAATTGTGTGAATAGCTGTTTTCGTTCCACCCTAGCAGAATGGCTTGACCTAACAAAGGAATTGCTTATTTGCATTGCCAAATGAGATTTTTTTTTAGCTTTTTCTGGTTGAACGCAAAAGAAAATTGGCAACACACAAATTAAAACATTTCATGGTATATGTTTAGAAATGGCTGGTGTTGGCCTGATCAAGATTTACTCTATTCAAGATATACTTAAAAAACACAAAACAAAGGCGCAATTCAGAGAGAAAGAGGCCAGAACAATCCAAGTCAGACAGCAGCATTAAGAACATCAATGTTCAATTGTTGTCGTAGAAGCACCCGTTCTCCTCCAAGGAAAATAACTCAGTGTCTTTGAAAACGGATGGCCACACACTCTTCCTCAGTTTTAATATAGTTGCTTGTTGTATGAAGCGTGGGCTGAATGTGCTTCACACTGTTTAACAGTTTTCTGACAGCTAAAAATCAGTTCTCTGAGGGAGGGCAAGATTAGCAACAGTACTGTTGTACAGTAATGGAAATTTTGGCTTTTAAGAAAAGGAGGCATTTTAAGGGAAGGTTTATGTCTGTTGTCAGAATGTAAATTCTGACTAAACCCTTCAATAGTCACTTCCTTTGATTTGTAGAACAGTTTGAACAATTAAAACATGATTCCTCTTCCATCATTCAGTCACTCACAGGGCATTTGCACAATGGAGTCTAAAATCCACAGTCATTAAATTATTACAACTTTTAAATACTTTGTAAACAGAGAGCAGGAGTATCTATTCAAAATAATCCCAAATCAGAGGATGCAGAGGCTAGCCATGCAATATGCAGACTGAGAAAGACCTAATGCTTCCAACACATACTTAAACCCTTTCCTGAGTTATGGTCTTCACAGACCTAGCAGTCTTGTAACGTACCTTTGCTTTCCATTTTCAAGGAAGAGTTGAAAAGCATTCGGACTATGTTTTGGTAGAGAAATTAGGAACCTCAGTTCAACACCTGGCTTCTTGACAAGCTTCCCTGTAGGATCCTGTGCCAGTTACTTAGAGAATGGGAGTGCAGAGAAGCTCAGCTTATTCATGAAGCGGCAACACCTGCCTTCCCATCATGTTTATCCCCAACATCCCCCTTAATGACACAACTGTGACAGGAGCAAAATAAAAATCAGCTTTTGCCAGCATGAAAGATGCTCTTCCACATCTCCTGTTCCCCAAGAATAGCAGAAACATTAGCATTCAGGATAATATTGCTTAGATGTGGAAGCTCTGATCACAAAGATGCTTTGAGAATAAAGCAGCCAGTGTTACGGGAAGGAAAATGTAGCAGATAAATAGATACTTCCTATATGAAAAAGTTATTTCTGGATTGACATACCAAGAACTGACCCAGGATCAGTTGGGAAAACACAACATCACAAAAACCCTTCAAAGACTGACTCATCCTCACTTTGACTCCTAACTTCATTAGCCTGGTAGCGTTATGGTGGTAGGTGACAGGTGATTGGCTATCATGAGCACAAGTTAAATATTTTCAGAAGGAAAAAATAAATTCATGCTGCAAGGAGGAAGACCACAAAGTGTTTAAATTCAGTTCAAATAAGAAACGTGCAGGTAAATTTTACAGCTGATTATCTGCTGTACTACTGATAGCTTAAATTACTGTTTTGTGCAACAATTAGCAGCACCCAATAATTATTCATCTGAGAATAAAGATGAACGCATTCTCTGAAACATTAGGACTACTATACTTTGAAGTTACCCATATTATATTACTTAACATACATCAGGTTTTGCCTGTGTGATAACAGATACTTGGAAGAACCACCTGAAACCAGCATTACTGTCAAATCACACTGTGGTCAGTCAGTATTTGTGCTGCTGTCATATTTTCCACTATAATAAGTGTCACCCACATAAAATACAAAGATACTACTTACTTGGTTCCAACTTCTTCAGATCCTCAAGCTTAAATTCATCCTGTGATTGGGTAGACTAGGACATTAGAAAGAAAGAGTTAGAACTTAGTATGCACCTTCCCCTCAGACAGAGCTACCAAATCTTAGAATAAACATGCAAGGTGCTTCCTTTGTTCAAGTGTACCAAGTTACTTCAAAGCTACGTCCTAAAAAAACCCAAACATAATCTCCCCAACAGAGGCAAGGTTCACAGATGAGGCAGAAAGTACATTACTTCTCATTTACTGAGAACAAACTTATCCCATGTTCCAAGCTCTAGTGCAAGATAAGTCTTTTTTAAAGCAACTAGTTGGTCTTTCATACTCATTACACACAGGAACATTAAGACAGAGGGACTTGTTTTAATTCTTCCCCAATCAAGTTGTTCTGAAGCAAGATCAGCAATAAGACTGCGCTGCAAAGTGATGCTCCAACAGCAGCATTCACAGTTTGAGACACACATACAAGGTTGTGACACCGGCAGAAATTACAGTATACAGGATGAGCTTGACAGAACACTCAGCTAAAAGCTCGCTGCAAATGGAAGAGGGACTCCCATCTCTCCTTTCTCCAACTGTGACGATGCAGTTTCCTCACCTGGCTGTAGCACATCTGCTTCTCAGTAAGCCTATTTGACTTACTAACTCAAGAGAAAAGTTTTAAGTTTTTTATTCTGAGGTAGCTCACCGACAGTTTGGCAAGCTGAACTAGTCTATTCCGAGTTGACAAGTGGTGGAGCTAGCATAAGAAAAGTGGTGCAATTAAGAGGATTGACACTGGATGTCCTCTTTTAGGCAGAGGATCAGGTTTTACTTATTGTGTCATTGCACCCTTGGCATCTTTTAAGATTACCTATTTTTTTTCAACATTTCTTTTAAGGCCTGACAGGGTTTTTTTCTTGATTTTGTTCAAGTATCAACAGGGACTTTATGCAAGACTACAGAAGGACAGTAAAGCAGGTATACCCATACTATTAGAAGAATGGGAAAAGGTGACGACACTCACTAACTGCTTTAATCTCTGCTACAGAACCATAACAAAACTGCATCAAGTAAAACACTCCCCAAAGTGAAGTAGATGAGAAGTTCTAGTACCCTCACATGAGGTTATAAAATCCTTGAGTTACTGCTGAGGAACCAACAGTAAGGAAGGCTGTTTTGCAAGACATCATCTCTTTAGTTTGGCAGGTTATGACATCACTGCATCTTCTGCTGTTGCTGAGACGTGACCTGACCCATGAAGCTGTCCCACAAGGGAACACGCCTGCCCTCGTCACAAAATCAGTGACTCAGAACAAATGCAAAGCTGTTCCAACACCCCAAGTTAAATTAAAATAGAAAGACAGGTAGAGCTAACTAAAGAATTTTTCAAATGCTGCACAGCCCTGAGACTGGTCAGACACCCCACCTCATTAGTCCAGCTCCAGCATGCTGCCTAAATTGTCACTGTATCCCAGCCTCTCAGACAACTGAAGGCAGCACAATGGAGCTGCTGCACCTTGTACCTTGTACAGCAACATGAAGTACTGAGGAGTGCCGCTGCAAGTAACGATGCAAAATTTGCCTGTCGCCACTCTTTACCAACAAAGAGGTGATCCAGTAACCCAAAGTTTGCTTCAGTTGATTCATCCCTCCCCCATCCACACCCTTTTGGAAATTGAAAATTTGAAAATACAATAAGATTGTACCAAGAGAAAAAGAAATTCACCTCCATGATACCTACCTTCAGTCCAGAAAAAAGCCCAAAGGGTAGCTTCTAAATCATTATTTTCACACACTTGCCTACAGCACTGCCAGTTTTCATGACTGCTACGGAGTCGTTTCTACTCTACACACACATTCTTCCTCATGCTCTATTATGATTTGTGAAGCAGCTGAATTAGTGCAAGGGTCACCCCGGGGTTCTTTCTACCCTTGCACACAGGTTAGGAAGACAAACTAGTAAGTTCTGAAGGAGCAAAGTGAGGCGAAGAACCAAAGGCACAAGACCTGTGGTTAAATTCCTGTACAAACCCTAATACATGCTCATATAAGCACTTAAAGGTTTTTAAGGCAGCCACCCGGGGCATCATGTTGACAATGTGGAAAGTCCAAGTGTTCCAAGGCTTTGTCCGCTCTGTTTTCAGAAGTTTTGGTTATGTCTCAAGACACTAAACTAGCTTTAAAAAGCGCTACAGTTACCTATCACGGAGGTATGAAGTCACATAGGAAAAAGAGCTATACCTGTAAAGCTGCACTTCTCAGTTCCAAGCATGTTGCAATTTTAGCTATGGTTTTCTGAAAGGGAAAAACAAACAAACTTAATTTAGTACTGAAACCATATTCTTCCATATTCACATTTTTTAAAAATATAAATACAAACAATTGTTTTTTCTCGCAAAGATTTCAGATCTATTATTCAGTACCAGATCGTTCAGTATCAAAAGCTTTTTTTTAATACACAAACAAGATTTTCTGAAAGGACAATAGATGAAACGGACATCTGCCACTTAACTCCCCACAGACAGCTCATCAACACAGATGGGGGACATTCACTCAGCAGAAACTGTAATAATGCCTACCACATCATAAATTGTTTATAAAGTCAACTGCTCTGAAGTGATAGGGGAGAGAAATAAAAATCCAAACCAACCAGTATATTACCTTCTGAGAACTTGAGCGGTTTGTTCTCATTTGCCCTTTTAGGAGTCATGTCTGCAGACAGTTCCTCTATCAGGCTTACAAGCTCAGCAGACCAAGTCAGCCCTCCTCAGAAGTTACAGAAGCCCAGTATCTCAGCACTGAAAAAACACGGTCCGCTTTTGTGGGTTTTTGGTGGGAGAGGAAGTATAAAGGCGGGTTATTTTTTCTAACTTTATTTTTGTAATTTTAAGACATTTAAATTCTGAGTGAAGCACGAAATAGATGATTTGATTCAAACTTTTCAGCTATCGAAAATATCCCTTAGCAGAACTGTTAAGTAATACCTCATTTTTATTTAAAAATGTAGAAGAGAGGGAAGGGCTTCAAAATTGCCCATTACGAGCAGTCTCACTTCGGACACAGTGCTACTTAAGGTTTTATGCCTCACAAAGTAAGAAGCTCCAGCAACAGCCACATTTGTTTCTATCACTACCAGCTGAAAAAAAATTAAGAGGAATTCAGACTTCTGTAACTGACATCAAGTGGACAGAACTGCACCGTGTATTTTACCTTGCTTGACCATCACAGGTTTGTTCATTAACTGAAGGTTTTAGTGAAGAAAAACTAGGTCTATCTGCAGAGATAAGGGGCCACATATAATTAAAAATGCTCTGTTGGACATTTATAGGGCAAGAAAAATAGCAACTCTGAAGCTATAAAGGAAAGCATGTTATTTTCCAAGTAAGATTTCCCCTCAGAAGGAAGATAAAAGTTGAAATACGCACCTGTAACTCATTCTCTCCTTTTAAACCAGGCAGTATAAAAACAGCTCCCCCCAGGCTGGAGG
>VZTV01105281.1:0-14990 GCA_013400875.1 Anhinga rufa | reverse complement strand
GGTATTTTATAATAATTTTGATGGTTTTTGCTGTCTGTTGGTTGCAGCAGTTGCAGTCACATCTATGTAAGCCAGCTGATGGGAGCCAGACTCTGACTCCCTCAGGATTTTTTCCATTAATTCATGTCTCCTGAGCTCGTGGTCCCAAAGGTGCCAACAGCAGATTGAGTAGCAGCCGTGGGCTCCCTATAGGCAGATGTAGGTCACAGGGGAAACTGCGTAAGTGGGCAGGAAGGACCCCCACACTGTCTTCTGTAGTGCTCTGAGCACTGCGTGGGCAGAGCTTGGAGGCCATTTTTGGAGTTTTTTCAGTATTTAGAAAGAAAAAAGCCCAGTCCTAGGGAGCATTTGAATAACATGTAGGGGGTCAAGCCACTCCCCATCTCCCCTGACTTTTCCAGGCTGCTGACTCATGGACAAATGCATCACCCCCATGGAAATGTTAGGGGTGTTGATGTGGGCAGGCTGCAGAAACCCAGACCCAGCTGTGTCCAGCTGGGGGGGTGATACTGTGACCCTGAGCTGTGGCCAGAAGGGTGAACCCTGGGGGCCAGCCTGGTGCCACAACATAAACCCAGGGAATAGCAATGCATGGGTGGCAAAGGTCTAGACAGAGTTAAAAGGGCTTCCCCATGGGTGGGAGCAGTAGCCTCTTGGGAATGGCTACTCTAAGGAGGTGTTTCTGTGCCAGGGCTCAGCTGTGCAGCAGGAAAGGAGCTGGCAGGAGGACTCAGCTCTGAACTCTCCTGGATTTTGTGCTTCTATGGCACTGGACAAGTCTTGCTTTCATCCTAAAAGTGTTCCTTCACATCTATCCGACCCATTGACTTGAAGGGAAAGGACAGTCAGCAGAGTCTAGGCTGTTCTGTAAGGCCATGTACTCAGTAATCTGCTGGTACCACCTGAACCCCGCCCCCAGCCCGCCAAAGGGACATGATAAAAAGAAACTGGATTATTTTATTAATAATGCAAACAGCCTGAGGTAAAACATGATATATTCATTTGTACATGCTGGCAATATGGATCAATTGACTTCAGCTGCAAAATGAGCTAAAACAGGGAGGCATACATGGGTCACCTGCCTTCCTGTAAGAGTAACAAGTAGGTGCTAGAGAGTGGAATGGAGATGTGTTAACAACCAGTAACCACATACATGCTTTTACACATCTCTGTGAAATCACTTATCTGTTTAACAGAAACATAGAGTATAAATCACAATTAACTTAGTAATGCTAAACCTAACAAAGATCTCCCTAGAGAGAAAGAGCAATAGTTATCCCAATAATGCTGAAGCTGTATCTTCTTTTGATGTTACAGAATTTTTATTTTTTTTTTGATTTGGCAGTTTTTGTACCCCCTGCCCTGTCCCCCTTCCTTTAGCAAGTGTGTGCCTGCGAGGGGTAGATTTGATCTGTTTTTTCAGTGCTAAGTTTGGGCAGTAGAAGGGCTTCATGGAACTCCTTTGTCACAAAGTAGTAGCAGATGCAATCCAGGCAGCAGTTAGACGTGGCAATACACCTTGTCACAGAGGAGAAGTTCTTCATAACCTGGAGCAGGAAACAGGTATCTCCAACATGGTCAATTATGAACCTGGCAAGTAGCCCAAGGCAGGCTGGCAGAAAACATATTAGAAATATAATCAGATTTGCATAAATAATGCGAACAGCTTTCTGGATTAATTTCTCCTCTGGTGAATTTGTGTTCAGATGTCTCTTAAGGTTCCTGATTACTTCTGTGGAGCAAAAAGTCAAGATTGCTAATGGAAGAATAAAAATGAATAAAATGGGAAGCAGTTTCACATAGGTGGGTGCGGTGATATCCTTCTCAAAGCAGAGAGGAGTGTGTCTCCGCCAAAGCTGTAAGGTGACACCAATTATCGTGGACACCCACAGAAGCACACAGAGAAGGGCAGCTTTTGATGGAGACCTGAAGGTCCTGGCTTTCAAGGGATGCTTTATGGCAATGTATCGATCGATGGAGATTAGTGAAATTATGTAGATGCTCACTATCATGTTGATTAAATACATTGCCTCTGTAAACTGGCAGAGTTCATCTCGGGTTGACTTATTCCAGATCAAATAAGACATGGAAGGCAAGGTGCAGATGACGAAGCAGTCTGCAAAGACTAAATTGATTACATACACCCTGGTTTCTGTCCACTTCTTCATCTTGCAGAAGAACACCCAGAGGGCAAGGGCATTAAATAGTGCTCCAAAAAAGAAAATTAGGTTATACAGAGTAAATTCAATGAGACGAACATGGTGATACAGTTCTAGCCTTGTGTAATCACAGTTGTTGGACACGTTCATTGTCCTGGTGTGTAGATGTTGTATGATGTTCTGACACCTGAAGTGGGAAAAAACATAGTAAGACTTTCCTCCTATCTCTTAACAGATGCATGGCTCCTATAAAAAAAAGGGTACTTAAGTAAATATTTACTTTGTTATGAATGTGAATTTGAGTCTAGATAGCTGGCCTCCTCAGTCAGCCTTTAACCGGGATGCATCCTTTGTCAAACTTTGTTTATGTTTATTCAGTTTATGAGTAAATATCTCAAGGTACACTTCCAATAGGACGTGGCAGACAGCCTTTATTAAATAGGTGGAATAGCACTTAGAAGAGCCCTACAGATAGTGAGGGCATCCTATGACAATGTGAACACTAACTCCTTAAGCAAGGCTGTGCAAATGAGGTCAAATTACCCTTAGCTTGGTCTTGAGCTAGGCAGGGATTGCAGCAACCAAAGCTAAAGCCCAGCAGAACCCATAAGCAAATGCTCTTCTGCCAGTTCTGCTGGCCTGGGAGACAAACTAGGGAGCGGGGTGAAGGGCTGCAAGGGCATTGTAGATGTCACTTGGTAGAACTTCTTACGCTCTGGCTCTAACTGGGCAGGTTTCTGAGCCTTTGGGCTGCCTTGCGAACCTGGAGCTCCTGCTCCAAGCTGAGGAAAACAGATATGAATCTGAGTTCCTGCATCCCAAAGGCATGCTTGAAACCCTAAGGGATTGAGTGAGGCATGCTGCTCTCCACCTCCTTGGGAGTGGAACGGGGATGGAAGGATTAACCTGACTCTAAGCCCATTTGTTCCAGGAAAGAGTACAAGTCTGCAGATATAAAGCAGAACAACACACCTGCAAGCAATGCAGGCCTTATGGTCAGTTGGTGAGGGCACTGCCTGCAAAATCAGACTTCTGTTCTGAAGTAACACATAAATAACTCAATTGCTGGAGCAATATGTAAGTGTCTTGGGCGCTAGCAGACATTAAAGTGACTCCTGTGTAGACATCTCTTCCAATTCTTGTGTGCTCAGGTCTGGGTTTCCCAACAGAGGTTTGCTGCTCGTTGCCTGCATCCTGGGAGGAAGCTTGACAGCTGTCACCATGGAAAACCTCACTGAACTACAGTAAGTATTAGAAAGGAAACACCTTACACCAAGGGCTGAAGCTGCCATGTTTTTATGCTTGCTAACTGCATGAGGCAGATGTCTTTGGTGGCATGGCTGATGCCCACGTTTCTTTTCATTGGCCCTGGTCTGCAAATCCAGCAGCAGCCTCTGTGCTGAAGTACAATGCAGGCAAACCATGCTGGTGTGCTCTGCAGCATGAAAGGGCTCTGGCCGACACTGCCTTTGGAGCTGGAGATGTGGCCCAAACACAGTTCCCAGCATCACTGACCTGTCCTGCTGTGGGGCTTTGGTGCATCTCAGGGCTTGCAAGTGCTCCAGGCCACAAGGCAGCCCAGAGACTGGGGGAAGGAGGGAGGAAATGAACAGAGGGTTTTGAAGCAGGCCACATAGCACAGATAGGGTACGCCTGAGCACAAAATGTCTTTGAAGAGATGCAGTTTGATAAGCTAGCATATTCTGTGGCTGCCGGAAATGCTTAAGGTGGGGTAGATGAGATGGCTGCAGCATCAGAGGGGCTAGGCAGCAACCTACAGCCTTGAGAAAAGGATGGAGACAGCAGTAAACAGAATCTTGCTGTCTCTAGAGGACCAGGAAAAGGCGAGGGCTTGACTGACAAGGTGACTAGTACTGTGGAACATGCTTTCCCCCCACCATGGAAGCTGGTAAAAAGATGGGGAGGAAGGCCAGGGCTGGGCTCATTTCCTCCAGCAGCTCAAGAAGTAGCAGGCTCCTTCCAGACCCTTAACAGGGAGCTTGGAGGAAGAGAAGTAAGGCACAGGGGGTGTCATAGTAGCACTGTGGTGGCAAACACCCAGTGTATTTCCCAGCGGAATGCCCGTGGGGAAGCCGCTGGACCAGAGGGGGAGTCTTGCATGTAAAATCCTCTTCCTGCCTTTTTTNGGGGGAACTCAGAAGTGAGCAGGTACCAGAGGAGCAAAGGGTGAAATGACTAAGGACACCACAGGAGCCAAGGGGGCTGCTGCGGTGAGTGAGAGAAGGGACTTGGAACTGAGTAGAGGGAGGGGAAGAAGGAAAATGAGGTGGGCAGGATGTGGTACAGCATGGCATCTTCTGCATCAACTGCCTTCAAACCTGCCACCTCCACATCAACTGGCCTGATTTTCACCAGCTTTCCTATAAATTAAATGGGTAGCTGTCAGCAAAGATTTATTAAATATGCTGCACAGGTATGAGAATAGACTTGGACAGGGCAATACTTCACATGCATGTTAATCTAACCACGGGCACTGCTGGCTGTGCCCTGGGCAGCAAGCTGACCTGGGAGGGAAGCACGGCCAGAAAGAGAGAGCAGATAAACTGCCTCCATGGCGGAAGAGCCCTAGGAGAGAGCCCTGCCACAGCACTTAATCACAGAATCACAGGTTGGAAGGGACCTCAGGGATCATCCAGTCCAACCTTTCTAGGAAGAGCACAGTCTAGACAAGGTGGCCCAGCACCCTGTCCAGACGACTCTTGAAGGTGTCCAATGTGGCCAAGTCAACCACTTCCCTGGGGAGATTATTCCCTCACTTAAGTGAGGGGCTTTTCTCTGTTTCCAAACAGCATAAAGAAACCTGGAAAATGCCTGCTCCAACCTTGCTGTTATTGTTCACAGCTCTCTCAAACACAGTGATCTAAGGCACAGCACTTCTTTCTTAACTTCTTTGGAACTTGTGTTCTTTCAGGCTTATCTATCACTGCATACCTTGAAAAAGTAATGTAGTCACCCTAACCACAGAACTGCTTTGAAACACCCTGGAAGGGGGTGCAAGGGTTCACCTGGACAAAAAAAGTAATCTTTTGCAATCACTCGTTTCCCATGTTGGGATGAATTTAGCTTCCAGTTCCCAGCTGCTGTTAGGAAGTAATATGCTGTAAAGGTAAAGTACCCAGAGAATGCCTTGAAGTAAGAACAGAAACTGAAAGGCTCAGAGATTGCAACCTACTGCAAGGACCTCTGCATCACAGGGACTGCACTGCCCTGCAGAAACCAGGTGTCTGAACCTCCTCTGCCTCTTCCCAACCACAACAGGACCCTAAGCAGAAGTTCACAGAGAGCAAGAAAGAAACAGTGATGTTACCTGTAAGTTCAATACCACAAAATCATCAGTGGGTCCTACTGGAGGCAGGGTGCGTGGGGTCTGTGCAGCTGCACATCCTGACCAAGAGGAACAGGGTCTGCTGTGTCTGGAGGATGGGCATGGGCTGAATATGCAGGGCCTGGCACCAACACCTCACTGGTACTTGAGGGTTCCTATAGCACCTCCTCCTCCTGTTCAGGAGAAGATTTAATGTCAGATTGGTCTTGACTGTCAATCTGCTGACCAAATAGTGGTAATACTTTCCAGTGAGGTCTAGCGCCTGATCATTCAGCACCTTCTAAAATGGTGTGTTCAGTGGCTACCAGTGGTACTCAGCAACTGTGGATTTGAAATGTTGTGCTGAAATCTAAGCTAAGCAAGGCCAGGTATATGTGATATCTGGTATTAGATCATCCCATGCAGCTGGAGGTGCAGGGCCCTCCTGCTGAGTGCTGAACTGAGTCATGCTTGCACAGCTCTGAGTGGGGAGGTGGGCACACTGAGCAGCTTGTCACATAGTGTAGGCTCTCTAGGCTGGAGAAAGTCTCCCCAGCCCTCCTCACATGGAGACTGCTGCACCCAAATGGCCCCTTGGGATGGGTTTGGTGCCTGGGGCAGGGATGGAGCAGGAGATGGCTACGATGGGGCCAGCAGCAGGGCTCTAGCCTGCACTTCTATTTAAGTACAAGTACAGCCAAAGCACCCAAGAGCTTCAGGCTGGCGACTGAACCAAAGCCTTGGCATCTCATGTATATGGCAAAGAGCCTCACTTGTCTGACCCTGAGTTGACAGAAGTGGAGGGGTGAGAGAGCTGCAAGCCCCAAAGGGCTCAGTGATGGGCTATTTCATTGGTGTCAATAATCAGCATGCAATATAGCTAGTGGGGAATTGTCTTGCTGCCTACTTACCCGTAGTACCTGACAAGCTGTAACACTTCTTCATTGCAGTGATGCTAATGGTGGTTGGATGCTCATAAAACAGCAGGATGGGTATGCCACTGGCTATTAAAATGCATGAGCTGTGAGAGAATGAGAGAAGAGAAACCTGCTGGCTCAAGCTCAGGCTTGAGAGCATGCAGGCACTGGTGTGGTGGGTGAAGGATGTCAGGGTGCCGATCTGGCCCAGGTGCCCCTGGCTTGGGAAGCATCAGGTGGCATCAGGCAGAAGAGGCGCTGCAGCACAGCTGTCCAGCAGGGCTGGGCAGGGGAGAGGATACAACAGCAGATCCTGAAGATAAGACCCACTTGCTCTGCTCCACTTACTCACCTCACCTCACAGTCACCCTATAACCACAGAGTTATAGGGTGTGTGCCAATCACAGCCCTCAGGAGGCAACCAGGTATCCAAAGCCACGAGGTTTGTCTGTCATGGAGGACAAACCACCAGTGCATAAGGTAGGAGCCACGTAAAATGTCTCTGAACCGCATGCTGATAAGACCCTCAGATACCATCTGGCATTTGTAGGTGCTATGGCGGAAGAGGGCAGGGAAGCACGCTGATAGGAAATGCTGCAGTAGCTTTTTGAGTTGCAGCACGGAAGAGGGACTGGAGCATCACTGAAGGTGTTTGAGGACAGGAAAGAGATGTGGAGCTGCTTGCCTGTGGTAGCCGCAGCTGCATTTCCCAAACAGAGGCTGATGAAGTGAGTTATTTTTGACTGGCAGCCCAGGATGATGGCCTTGTTCACAGAGTGGCTGAGGTTGGAAGGGACTTCTGGAAGTTTGCTCCAAGCCCTTGCTCAGAGCAGGTTTCCCAGGCCCATGTCCCAGGCTATCTCCACAAATTCTTTGGGCAACCTGTTCCAGTGTTTTATCACCCTAAGAGTAAATATTTTTTCTTATGTTTAAATGGACTTTCCTGTATTTCAGTTTGTGTTCATTGCCTCTTGTCCTCTCACTGTTACCGCTGGGAAGAGCTCCGTCTTCCTTACTCTGTCCCATTGAGTGTTTATACACATGGATAAGATCCTTGCGAGCCTCCTCTTCTCCAGGCTGAACAGTCCCAGCTCTCTCAGCCTCTCCTCTTATGAGAGATGCTACAGTCCCTTAATCATCCCTTCCCTGGACCTCCTCCCGTAAGTCCATGTCTGTCTTGCACTGGGGAGCCCAACACTGGACACAGCACACCACAAGTATCTCACCAGTGCTAGGTAGAGGGAAAGGATCACCTCCCTTGACCTGCTGGCAATGCTCATCCTCACGCAGCCCGGGATGCTGCTGCCTGCCTTTGCTGCAATGGCACAGTGCTGGCTCAGGGTCAGCTTGGTTTCCACCAGGATCCCAGGTCCTTCTCTGCAAAGCTATTTTCCAGACTCTACTGGTGCCTGGGGCTGTTCCTCCCCAGGTGCAGTACTTGTCACTTCTCAATGTTGAACCCCATGAGGTTCCTGTCAGCCCATTTCTCCAGCCTGTCATTGTGCCTCTGAATGGTGGCACAACCCTCTGGTGTATCAGCCACTCCCCTCGGTGTTGTATGATCTGCAAACTTGCCAAGGGTGCACTCTGTCCTAGTGCCAGGCCATTAGTTTGGCATCTTCATTATTTGCCCTAGTCTCGACCTCCAAGGGACTCCACGAGGGACTGGCCTCCAGCTGGACTTCATGTTGCTAATCACAGCCCTTGGAGCTTGGCATTTCAGCCCATTTTGAGTCCACCTCAATGTCCATTTATCTAGCCCATACTTCATCAGTCTGTCTGTGGGGGTATTATGGGAGACAGTAAGGCTTTCAACACTAAAGTTAGGAAAAACATCAATCCACTGCTCTCACTTCATCCACCAAGCAAAGTCATCTCTTCAGAGGCAGCTATCAAGTTGGTCAGGCATGATTTTGTAAATCTTATCACCTTCTTCTCCTTAGTATGCTTTTAAATGGTTTCCAAGAAGATTTCATCCATCTCCTTCGCAGGGATCAAGATGAGACTGACTATCCTGTAGTTCTCTGGGTGCTCCTTCCTGCCTTTCCTGATGATAGGGGTGACTTCTGAGTAAGTCAGCAGTGTTAAAGGGAAGAGCATACCGTGAGTGCTAGCTCACATGCAGACCTGGCTGTAAAAAGAGACATGAGCAGTAGCAGAAAATTACTTTGGGCAGGGAAAATAAAAGGAGCAAGTAAGCTTTCCTATGGAAGATGCCAGCTCCAACTTTATGTGCTGCTGTCCAAAAATCTGGGTATAGTGCCTGGGACAGGAGCAGCTTCAAACAGAAATGCTGCACTGAGTGCCCTTGCTGCAGCCCCTTGACGCTGCAGAGTGGATGCACTGAGGGAAAGCAGAAAGGCTGGGACACCCATCTTCCAAACGGGTAGACATGGTTTTGAACTCTGAAATGCTAAGTGGACAAAAGCCACAGCCTAGTAGGGAAGGGAGCAAATACCTCCCCAGGGCTCTGTGAGGGGGCAGCAGTATGCTTCAGTGTCTGATGGTGTGGCATGATAGAAATAATGCAGTGGCAACCATCTAAGCACAGTGCTTACCCTTCCAGGGGAGACTTCTTGATAAGCGTGTTTTTATCCACCGAGTGTGAGACAGCACCAAGATGAGTCACACAAGTGTCAGTTCTGCAGAAACACAGCTGTCGGCCCTGGGAGCCAGACTGCACCTTCCTGAGAGTCTGCTGCTGCTGGGGGCATCGCACACATGGACCCACCACGATGGAGCCAGACACCCGCTGTGGGGAGAGGCTGATCCCCTGCCACAGCGGTGCAGGTGGGCTGTCACCTAAGCAGAGCCAGGGAGCTGGAGCCTGTAGAACCCCTGCACTTGTTGTACACCCCGTTGCAGGGGAAGTTGTGCAATAGTGGGGCAGCAGGGTGGGAAAGGGTGGCAGCATTGGGTGCTGCCGTGGGGCTGGGCAAGGTGGCCAGGGCAGCCCGCACGGGCAGGGTGTGAGGTGGGGAGGCACACAGATGGCATCACGTGGAAGGGGCTGAGTGTAGCCTGTGCCACGTTGAGGCAGAGCTCCCATGTGAAACACACCTGGCAGTTGTGAAGGTGTTTCAGATCAGGCTTGCCAATGGCATACATATGTAGTGCTGTCACCCCGGTGTGTCTCATCTCAAACTTCCTCCTCCTCTTCATCACAGCTCAGCTCAATTTCCAATCCTACCTGTCACTTAAATGGACATAAATGCCTTCATGAAAGGGCGCTTCTGTCTCAAGACTGTCGTGTGTGCCCCTGAGGCCAACACAAGCTTTTGGAGGGCAGTGCTCTGGACTGGCAGCACAGCAAATTATTGTGTTGAGAAGTGGCTAATGGGTCATAGGAAACACCCAGGTTGCCACATACAAACATGTCCTGCTGTCTCAGTCAGTGCTAGACAAGTGAAACCAGGCTGCAGAGAGCAGGTTGCCCCTGTGCATACTGACACCGCTGTATTTACCAAGGCAGCTCTGCCCACTGTCTGTCACTCCCAAAGAGGTCCCCTCCATGGCAAGGTGGGCACAAGAGCTTCAGTTTCTCCTGCTCCCCATGTTTGTGGGGAAAGCAAAGACCTCAGCCTTGGCTGTCTCCACACCAGTGGTGCCCACTCTCACCATGATGCGTGAGCTCAGTGGTGAGCCCTGCCCCATGAGACAGGATGGGGGTGAGCGGTGACTCACAGGTCACACGCCTACACACAGCTGTGGCTGTCTCACTGCATGGTGGGGGCCAGGGAGCTCCTGTAGGATGGTGTGGCCCACGTGGTAGGCACCTGTGCTGCTGCTTGTAGGGCACAGAGGTCTCCCTGGGGGGGGCCTGAACACAGTTTGGGGCAGCCTGTGGAAGAAGCCCTGTCCATAGCCTAATTCATCATTGAGTAAGCTCTGTCAGGAGGGTCCATCCAAGCTCTGTCATCCATGACCAGGTCTTAGGAGGACAGCTGGGAGATGAGATCCTGAGTATACATCTTTCCATCTCTGAGAGACAGAGATGAGATGGATGCTGCAGTCCAAAATCAAGATGCGAAGGGACATGCACCTCTCACTAGCCTTGTTGCCAGCAGACAGACTGCCCAGCCTCCACTAGGTGAGGCAGAAAGACCTGAGTGGCTTGATGGTTTGATGACCCCTCAGATAGAGACAACATGGTGTCATGGGCCACCTGTCCTAGCACTGAGCCCCAAGGACTGGCTGAAGTAGGTGTGGTGGGATCCATCTCTGGCTGGACTCACATGCACTGCCTCCTGTCCAGGAGCTCTGCTCCCCATCATGGACTGGGGAGAGCAGGCTGTCCCCCAGGAGACAGACCCTACCAGCCCTGTGCTGGGTGGCAGCATCTGTGGTTTTGGGTTGCAGGGCACAGCCTTTGGCAAGCACAGAAGGAGATGAACTTCTCCAGAGATGGTGCCTGTGGTGGTGTTGGCACAGCCTTGTGTGCCACCACAAGCATGCAGGAGGCTGCAGTTGGTGGTGGGGACTAAGAAGGTGGTGGCTGCTGGTGCCAGTGCCAGAAGGAGACTGAACATGGAGGGAGAAGGGAAGGAGGAGTGTTTCCTGGCAGAGGGTTGGGGGTGCAGGTGAGGAGCAGCTAATTTGGAGGTGGTGGCCTAGGAAAGAGCCCCAAAGAAGGATGTAGGCCAGGAGAATGAGGTGGCTGGGCGAGAAGACCATGGGTGTGACGACAGAGATGGAGACAGGCTGGACATACAGTCAGGACTGATGTGCTTCACCCTGTGCAAAGTCTGGAAGTGGCCAGGCTTCCACCAGGACATGGCAGGAGAGGACGTCTTGGATGGTGGCAGCCAAATAGCACCGGGAGAAGGTAGGTCTGTGCCAGTAAGGCCAGTGGCACCTGCTTGCAAGCAGGGTGTCTAGCCTGGACACAGGGCTTCATTCCTCCAAGACAGGAGAAGGCTGTGCGTGCCAGGTCCTCCTGAGTACCTGTATATTTTCTTGGCATTTTTTCACCAGTCTTCTACCAAATCTCAGTGCTGGAGGATGCTAAACTAATACAGATTACCTATGTTTGTGTTTTGCTAAAATATAGTACACTAAGCAGGACTAGATGATGTGGGTTTGATTGTGGTGTGAAACACAGAACTCCTACATGGGATGCTGCAAACCTTCATGAGACAGCCTGGGTAACCTTTGAAGGTACCACTTTTTCCTTGGCATCACAGCAAAAACCACTCTTAAACTGGTTTGTTTTTTTTTTTCCTTTCCACCTCTCAACCATGAGCATCTCTTTTCTACAATATCAATTTGAAAGATCACTTTGCTGTGCAATCCTTTGGGTGTGGAAGGTCTTCAACTTTATTAAAATTCCAAATTCAAAGCTTAATTTATTTACAATTTATGTTCACAGGTCCAAGGAGGAGGAAAACAAAGATGATGTAAGGATAGCATTGTTTGTAAAGCCAGCCATGTTTTTTTTCAAGGGCTGGCTGCAGCAATACCCCACTTGTACAATGGTGTGGAAATATATCATACAGGTGCCTCTGTTTTAGAATGAATTTTATGTATGACCTGCAACACACACTGGAACGGATCATTAGTGCTCTTCAGGCTGTACACCAGCCTATTCAGCCTCGTTAATGTTGATGCTATAGACTCATATAATTGATTTCCTGAGCTGAAAAAAAACCCTTTTGCTCTTACGTATATGAAAGAACCATTTTGTTTCTGAGCACCTTGCACTTGGGTGGAGACACCCGATATTTCAAGAGCTCCACTGCCAGACAAAACAAAATTGTTTTTGCTAATGGGAAGCAAAAGAGTAGAGCAACGGTAGGTCTGGTAACTGCAACACATGCTCTCCTGACCATGTCCTGCTCCCGGGACAGCCAATCAGTTTATCTTCTGCTTTCACTAACCGGTCTGTAATTTGCCTGTAGTTATGCTCCCCATTTCTACATTTGAACAGAAGCACTTTCAGACTAGGAGGAGCAATCACTCCTGCAATATAGCACACGCAAGTGCGAGAGGCTTTTGCTTATATTTTTGGACTTTTCCTGTGGGACTTTTTCATTCCTGGTCTTTTAAGTGTTACTGGCATAAACTAGGTTGAAATGTATATACACTGATTTCCTGCAATAAAAGTGTCCTTAAAACTCACTGCCCTCTGGCTTCATTGCCCTTCATCCCCCATGGTTATTTTTCCACTAGTCTTCTAAACCACACCACATCTTGTTTTTTTTATAGATGCAGATGAGAACGTGCGGTTTAGCTGAGAGGTTTTCCCCTACAGAAACAGCTCCATTGCCCCGTGCGGTGGCATTTTCCACAGGCTTTGCCACTCCATCCAGCCCTGCTCTCTGCACCACTTAATGGAGGGCATGACACCCCACCTGCTGCTGCCTGCCAGGTGCAGGGGTGGCTGACCACCAGCCTTTTGGGTGCTGAGGTGCTTAGTGGCTCTAAGCACAGCACTGCTCAAGACCATGAGCTAACCTGGAGCTAACGGTGCGCTGTGCACCCACAGGCTTGCAAAATGCAACAGATAGAAACAGCACAGAAAAAAAAAAAAGTCAAAAGCTAATGAAATAGGGCCATTTTCTCATTTTCAAAGTCACCACTCAAGGTCCCATGTCCTCAAGCGATCTTGCCTTTATGGACAAATGACCTTACCCTGCCATACAGACCCAATACATTAATATTGCAATACTGCAAGACTTTTGCTGTGGGAGGCCAGAGGCAGAAAAGCAGTCAGAGGGTTCACAGAGCTACAGGGTGAACGGGGAGTTTTCCATAAACATGCATTTTTCAGAAAGAAAATTAGCCCATCATTTAAGAACTAGCAGTGAAACAGCGAAGGGGAGGTGACAGATTAGATTCAAAACCATCTTGTATAATTTGTGAAAGGTAATGCATTTGTGACAAAAAGCTGCTGTGTTATCACAGATCTCAAAAACATTCATCAGCAAATGTTTCATCTGATCTGTTTCCATTTCCTGAGATGGAAAACAAATTTAGAAATACAGTTTAATGATAAGTTTAATAAATGAAATTTTAAGAATAACTCCGTCACCCTTTGATTCAGTATTTTCAGAAGGTCAGTGAGCTAATTGACTCCAGAGAAGAAGGTTAAGCAGAGATTATTAGTGCCAAGGAGTTACACCCGAAGTGTGAAGCCCTGCCTGACCATATGTGAAGCATAAGGTGTGCCCGGCTAACCGAGGACATGACAGGACTGTGCTGAAGGACTTAGGCATGTTGTTCGTCCCTCCTGCATGAACAGACAGGTAATGTTACAACGCACGAGCACTGTAAGCACCTGTCCCAGCTCTACTGAAGATCAATGTCTTGTCAAGGATTAAGTGGCTAAATACTTGTTTCCGATCAGAGATACACCAGATCTGTCAATCACGTTACGCAGCTCCAAAGTGCTGGGGCTGGAGGGCACACCAGCTAATGATGACAAATGGGTTTTTCCTTCCTGTGTATGCTACTGAGCATTCAATATAATTAAACTGTGCAATTGGAATAACGGGATTTAAAGCAAAGGACACTACCCTGAGCCTGCTGGGTGGCATGAGCTATAGATCTGTCTGTGCATTTATAGGAAATGCAATATGTCAGTGATTGGATTGATTGGTAATCTTTGCAGGACTGCCTTTTAGATTCAAAGATTAAGTTGTTCATGTTTGCTTTGCTTTTCAGGACAGGGAAGCATATAAGCATATCTATAAATGTCAACCTTTCCTTTTTCTGGAGCTGTGCTGACATATTACTCTCAAAGAACAAAATAGAAGAGCAAAAAATATGAATCTGGCTGATGAGCACATGCTCTGGGAGATGGGCATACTTCCACTTTGCATGGACACAAAGCAAGGAAAATGTGATTTGGGAAGTTCAGCTCCAGGCTCTGCCATTGGAATTTAATTTTGAGCTCGGACATCTTGGCTTTCGGCATCTCACAGTTAAAATGTGTGACGGAGCGGAGCTGAAAGCAACACACCTACAAAGAGCCACTGATGTGCATCAAGGCATTTTTCACTCTTATTTAATCACTCATTTACTCTGTTTCATCCAACTACTCGTCACCAGTGAGAATTCAATGCAGCGCGACACTTAAAAAACCCTGCCCTCGTGCCACAGACAGCGTTTTGTTCCAAACCCTGAAAATGTGACAGCTGTGCCAGCGCACCCATGCCTTCCATGGGCCTCCCACTTGAAGACCTCTGTGTTTTCTAGAAAAGAAGAAACAAAACTTAGGTGGGAAATTTGGCCAAAAAGACACCATCCAGTGCTGGTGGCCGCTCTCCTCCCCTGCCCTCATCAGCACTGAGCAAGCATGGGGCTGTGCAGAACAGCGAGCTGTGGGCATCAGGGCGCGCGTGAGGAAAGGAAAACCCATAAAGTTGTGCTGGATCCCATTTAACTACAAAGTTCCTTTGGTGGCTGAGGCTTTGTCTGCTTCTCTCCATTTCATTTCATTTGTGCGATAGCTTTTCACCACAGCTTCCTCCTCAGGAAAGCAGCAGATTTCCACAGAGCTCCCTTATGCAAAGATCTGACCACAGTGCGTTTTCCAGGTGCTAGTGATACAGATCTCAAGCCTACTGATAAATAAAAAAAAAAAAAAAA
>VZTV01105279.1:0-11595 GCA_013400875.1 Anhinga rufa | reverse complement strand
AGCAGCCGGAGGGCCACCGGCGCCCACGGGCTCCCCGCCGCCCGGAGCGGCTTCTCGGCAAGGCCCGCCCTGCCGGGCACCGGGAGCTGCCGCTGGCGCGCGGGCCGGGCGCCCTCCGCGCCCCGGGGCCACCCGAAACTGCCCGTCAGTCCTCCGGAAGGCGCGCTCTATGGGTCCGCGGTCCTCCCGCTCCCTAGCGACAGTCCCCGCCCCCTGGTGACGGCTGGGGGGAGGTTCCGGGACCCCCTGGAGCCCCGCCCCCTCAGCGACAGTCCTCGCCCCCTGGTGGTGGCCCGGGGGGCGGGCGGGGGCTGGACTCCTGGTCCCCCCAGCCTTAGCCACAGGCCCTGCCCCCTGGGACGGACCGGGCCTCCGTGCCCCCCCACCGGCACCCCTCCCTTAGTGACAGGCCCTGACCCTGGCTACAGCCCAGGGGGGCGCTGCTGGTGCCCCTCTGTCTTGTAAATAACTAAAGTTTAAACTGGCAACTCGAGCCATTATTAACCTAAACCCACATCCTGAGAAATACAAACGACTCAGTGAGCCAACTTGTGAAAGGAATTCAAGGTTCAGGAGCTGAGCAACTTCAAGGACCCAGAACAGAAAGAAGCATTCTCCCGCGAGGAAGATGGAGGGATGCACAGCCACGAAACACTGAAGCCAGTGAGAGTCACTTTAACGGGGGGAGCGGTAATTCCGGCAGCGGGAGGCTGCGACCACTGACCCAACTGAGACACAGCAGGACTAATCCCACACTCCTTTTGGGCATGCGCAGTGAATTAAAATCAAACTGTAGCTTTAACTTTAAACAGAGGAGATACAGACCAATGGAAGGAGAGGATGTACGCTCAGGTCAATGATTATGTATTGGACAGGTGGGGTGTAACTTCCCTGTATAAATGTCAGAAATGAACTCCAGTAGGTGTGCATGCTAGACAGAGAGATCCCCCATGCACCTGGCACCATACAAAGTAATGCCAGCTCTTTAACGTGCCCAGTGTTAAGGGGTTTTCTTCCCTGTTTTCAGGGAAAGAGCCACAGGGCCACCCCCACCCCCCTTAATGACAGGCCCCACCCTCTGGTGACAGCACAGGGTGGGGGGGAAGGGTGGTACCAGACCCCCCTTTAGCAGTACGCCCTGCCACCTGGTGACTGCTCCCCCGGGGGAGGGGGCAGCACTGCACCCCTGGCCTCACCCCTAGTGACAACCTGAGCTTTTTTATTTATTTATTTAAACTTTCTTCCATGCCGTGAACTTCAGGCAGTTGATAGAACTCCCTGCTGCTCCTGCAGCTGCCTTTCTACTCTCTGATGGTTTGCTCCACCCCTTTCCCAGGTGATTGTAAGAAGGGTGGTGGGCGAGGTCTGGGCTATAAGCCACAGCCTCTGCTTAGGGAGCTTATTCTGTTCCTGGGTTTGTCTGGTGTTGGTGCTCTCTTGTTCCTTTGGGTGATTTGCAGCTTTTTGAGCTGCCTCAGCTCTTTTGGTAGGTGTGTTTTGATATTTAGAGAAGTGGAGGTGTTTGTGTGAGGAAAGGATTTCAGAGCTTGGTAAAGTTTGGCAGCATCTATCCTAGAAAGTTCACTTGTGTCCTACTTTTCTTATTCTCTCATATGATTTTGTATTGGGTGTTTAGGGGTGGTAAGACGGTTTAATAGTACAATTTTTTTTTCATTGTAAATGTATTTTATCTTGCTGGAATTCCTGACTTTACTGAAGATGGAACCTTAGATTTTTTTAACTAGTTTTGCTGTTTCCTGTTGTTGACATTATGTCTTAATAGGACCAATAGTGGGATGCTGTAGTAGGGGTTAGGGTGAGTACGTTGTATGCATCTGTATGTGGAGTTTTAGCATTTCTCAAGAAAGCAGCAGGGACGTAAGGCATAGTGTCTTTCAGGGTATGGAGCAGTTCATGGCTTTTCTTTATTGCCCACAGAGTACATTGCTGTCCCCAGGACCTAGGGAGCTGTGGCAGGCCCCTCATAGATGATAAGCATCAGGACTTCACTTATTTTGTGGTCCTGGAGTCTGTGAGAAGATGGAAGACAGGAGGTGCTCACAGAATGCAGAGCAGACCTTGGAAGAGTAACGGCAGATACAGGGGCTTTAGGACTGCTAGTACAGGGCAGGGAGGGGTGGGGTTCCTTCCCTGACAGTTCAGGAGAAGAGAAGGGGGTTCTAAAGTTTTAGGACTGGAGGATGGTTGGGAGGTGGGTTCATCAGCCTTTCTTGGGTGGGTTTTGCCATTGGATTTGGGTGTTGATGAGGTCTGTTCTGTTTTGGTCTCTCCGCAGTGGATGTGCGGTTGTGACAAAGTCATGAGAGACGTGATGTAAACTGTCCAGGCCTCCACATAGCAACACACGGGGCTGAGTGTCAGACAAGTCTCATCTCAGACTGCATGAGGTACCTTAAAGTACATTAAAATGTACACTCCAGAAATGTGAGGTCTCTGGTCCTCTGTGCCTTTTGTGTACTTCATTCCCTGACTTATTTTTTGTATCCATCCCTTCACAGTCCATCTGGATCTCACAGTCATTGTTAATTAGAAGCATTGACTAGTGACTTGTTTCCAACGCAGGCTTGTGTCACTGTCTTCCCTGGAACTTGTTGGAGAAGAGGTTGTGTGTTCTCTGTGTTCATAACAATCTCCAGCCAGGAGTTTGTCTTTCATTGCAGTCCCAGGCATGCAAGCTTTTAGTGCTGTCATTGTGGGAGCAATCCTTGGGCTTTTTCAATTTGGGAGCCCGATTTCATCGAAAATGCGAGGCAGAGAGGGAGAGAATGTTGGGATGTTTAGGAGGCTGGGCAAGGACCCTGTGGTGGTTTGTCTGTGAAAGGGCTGCCAAGGGACGGTGAGGACCAGCAATAACTTTTAGTGCTGTCACCTGTCATGTGGGTTGAATCCTTGGACGTTTTCAATTTTGGAGCCTGATTTCAGTTACCAGGCCGCCTGCCAGGTCTCTAACTGGCTCCGAGCGTGCCACCAGCAGCCAGCTGCTACCACCTTTTTTTTTTCCACCTTTTCCCCACTTTTTGGTTTTTTTCTTTCCCCGTGGGGGTGTTGGGGTAGACCTGGCANGGGGGGCGGGGAGGGGAGGAAGGAGGTGAGGGCTGGCAATCTTCCAGGATTTTAATTTTTTCCAGATATTTTTTGCCCGGCTCGGGGGCTGGCTGCCAGGTCTCTACCCAGCTCCGTGGCTGCTGCGGTCTGCATGGCTCTGGGGTTGGCTGCCGCCGGCTGCCAGGCCTCTACCCAGCTCCGCGGGTGCCGACGTCTGCCCGGCCCCGGGGCCAGCTGCCACGTCTGCCTTTTCCCTGTTTTTTTTTTCCGTTTCCCTGTGGGGGGGTGAGGGTAGACCTGGCCTCCTATGCTAAAGTTGGTTGGGGGGGGGGAGCAGGGGTCGGGAAGTTTTCCAGATTTATTTATTTATTTTTAATTTTTTCGTTTCTCTGTTCTCCTGCGCATCTCTCTTGGGCCCTCCCTCCACCCTCACTGAACTTTGAAAGAAATAGTTTTGTAGTGTTGAATTATTCATATTAATTAACGTTAATAAGGAAATGTAATAAACTAATAATTATCATACCAATAGTAATGATGATTCAATCTTGAACTCTTAAATTAATAACGGTCTGCAGCATTAAGAATAACTTAGTACTACTGTTATAGTTTTAATAGCTATATTTAACATTATAACAAATTATAATAACGTAAATTTGCTAAGTAATTAAATTATTAATGGCCAAGCAGTCGGCTGGGTCGGTCGGTTGACACCCTGGGGGCCTGGTAGGAAATGAGTACTAAAAAGGGCTAAACAGTGCATTACTTCTTCTTTGGACAGACTGTGAAGCAGGTGGGGATATTAGATTAAATAGTAGATTTGATGCCATGTTATTAATCAGATTAATAATCCTTATGAGCAGCTTTTAATTGCCACTGTGTCGAGGGGGGCGTGCGTAAAGAAAAAAAATTGGATGCTTTCTATTCATATTTCATTGATTTTTTTTTTTTTTCCTTGTTGAAGCCAATAAAGATAAAAAGCCACCTCTTGCATGAAACGGTACGTCTAAACTTACTCCCTTTAATAGAAGCGCTTAATCCAGGAAATGGGGTAAAAAACCCTGAGCACCACCCCCGCGCCTGCCCACCCGCCGGGTGAACAGTGCGGCCAGTGTGTCAGATCCGCTTAACTCTCGGCCATGGCGGGCGGCGTGAGCCACAGTGTCCCATCCCGCACGCAGGCCAGCACCCCACGGCCGGGAGGACCTGGGCACCCGCCCCTCCTCCTGCATTGCTCAGAACATCCAGCACGTCTACGTGGCACTGCGGGGAGCGGGACAGCCTGGACTGCCTGGCTCCGCGGCCGGTGCCACGTCTCTAAGATTTTCCGAGTGCGCTGCTGGCTGCTGGAGCTCTTTAAATGATGGATTTCCTGATCTACCTCCATGTTTGTGTTTCCTTTGGCCCAAGCATACCTCCGTCCTGCTCTCTCAGGTTGTCCTGCCTGGTTATCTGATCCAGCCTGCCATTGTTTTTATTGCTTTACAGAAGAAAATTTTTACCCATGCTGGTATGATGGGTTGTGGAATCAGCCCGAGGGACTCTGTGCAGCACGACAAATCCGTTCTGGTGGATAGCTGGATTTGGCGGGGTGGGAGTGCAGCGTGATTCTCTGTGGTTCTAGGGGAGCTGAGATCCTACGTCTATCTGTTGAGGTTCCTTCAAGGTGAGACAGCAAGGGCTGTAGGAAAAGTTCTGCAGGAAAAAGCAGGGCTGCATTTATAAGTTGAATCTGACAGAGCCTTTTCTGCTGAGTAAGGGTCAATGGTTATGCAGGCACCATGTGTGTGGAAGGACCTGCATCCATCCCAGGCAGGCAGGGAATGCAATCACAGCAGCAAAAAATATGTGTAAATGGGAGCAGAGCAAGGAGTTTTTGAAATCCCAAGCCTCTGCCCAAGCAGGAGCTGTGTTGGATCACATAAAATAGGAAACACTGTGAAACAGAAGCTTAGACAACTATCAGGGATGCCTCCTGACCTGATTGTCACACCCGGATGGGGTCCAGCTCCCCTGGGATCACATGCAGGGAGGTGTCTGTGTCTGTGCAGCTGTCTGTCTGTCTGTCTTCTCATCTCCTTCTGCCCAGCCAGGCTCCTACTGTGGGCAGGATGCCACAGAGACCTGCCAAGGGCTGGGACAGGGGGTTGGTGTCAGGCTGCTCAGCAGCAAGGGTGGACTGAATATACCAGGGGCTCGAGGGCAGGAGCGTAGGACACTGCACTGTCCCCACTCCCGGTGGCCTGTGACCCCAGCACAGGCCACAGAGGGGGCTGCCTCGCTGTGTGACTTCTCATACCTTATGACTAGCCCAGCCTTGGTCTTTGGGTTTTTGTGTCTAGTCGCTTCACTGCTGCCAGAGCTGTGTCCCTGATGGGGAGCTGGACTTGTGAGCTGCAGGGGCATGACCCTGCTGCAGGCGTTATGGCCGGGGCGGGGCGGGATCCACCTAGCTACCTCCTGTGCTGAAGTGACCCCAAGAGCGTTTTGCTACATTTGCAAGACGGGGCATGAGACTTTCCCAGGTACAAAGGTCCCAGCGCCCCTGGGGTCCCTGTCACATCCATCCCAGCAGCCCAACAGCATCTCGCCGGCACAGCCCACTGCAGAAAGGCACCCTGGCTGTGAATTCGGCTGTGGGGAAAGGCTGCGCTGGCCGAAGGCAGCCTGCCTCGCCGGGCAGGGCGGCGGGCGAGCACCGGACCCCGCAGGGGCGGAGGACGGGCCGAGCTCGGGAAGCACGCGGTGCCCGGGCGGGAGCGCAGGGCCGCCCCGGGGACCCGCCGCCGCCGCCNATGGAGCCGCTCCCCTCCCGGCTGCTGGGCAGCGCCCGCCGCAGCAGCCCTGCCGCGCTGGAGCGGTGGGAGGCGGAAGGTGAGCGGGGAGCGGGGCCGCCCGGCCCGGGGCGGGGGCTGGGCTCTGGCCCTTGGTGTGTCTGCCCGGGCCTCGCCGTTCCGCCCGGCGGCTCCGGAGGGCGGCCGGGGGGAGGGCTGCGGCGGGGGCGCAGGGGCGGCTGTCCCGGCCTTGCCGCGACTCGGTGCCAAAACCACTGAGGCTTGTTCGAAAATCCAGCCGGGGCCGTCGTAAAACCGACGGAGCGGGACGGAGTGGAGCGCGGTGCGGCGCCGGTGGGAACGGTGGGAACGCCTCGGGAGGCACGTCCGTCCCGGCGGCATCCCGCAGAGCCGCGGCCGGTGCCGAGCCCGGGGCTGCTCCTGGTGGGATCCTCGGGGCAGAGAGCTGTGTCCTGCGGTAGCACCTTTGCGGTGGCATCCAGCGGCCCGCGCAGCGGCACCTCGTCTTTTCAGGGGGGTTGGGGTCAGGCAGGGGGAGGTGAGTGGGAGCAAAGGGTGACAGTGAGGCTGGGGAGAGATTTGAGGTTACGGCTGTACCGCTGGGCCCTGAACACAGGCAGTGGGTGCCTCGTGCGCAGCAGGGGCTGTGGAGGCACTTCGGGGCTGAGACATTGAAATTTCACTCTTTCCTGTTAAATACAGTGGCTGAGGCTGGCGAGCGTGTGGTCGGCAGGACACGGGATATTGCTGTGCCTCGCAGTTGGAGGTGATGTCCCTGGGGAGGGTGGGAGCAGCGGGTTTGCACTGCTGCCGAAACAGGGAGCTGCATCGGGGCACATGGGTGGTCTCCCAGATCACTTATGGATGCAAAAGCAGGTCTCATGCTGGCGCGGAGCCCCATCCAGGTTGTGACATGTGCAGTGCAGGAGGGAGATAGGATCTCGGAGCAGAGTGGCTGGATAGTATGGAAGAAGCCTAGGAAAGCCCATCATCCATGTTTTTTTGAGCGTGGTAGATGTTGGTGGCTTTCCTCGGTCACCCCATGGACATGTGAAAGATGGGGGTGATGGGGGAGGTGGTGGCTGGATGTGGGGCCCTGTGTTCCCCCCACAGCACCTATTTCTTATGCAGACATCCTGCCCTTTTTTCTAAGGGCACGCTCCATTTAATTTATTTACAAAGGTTTAGATGTGTGTCCTCTCCTTCATTATAAAATATAACAGCACTGTTAAAAAATAATCATAATAAAAAAAGGAAGCCAGAAAAAAACAGCTGTGGTTGGAGACACACTTGTCTAAATTGTGGCAAGCATCTGCACAGTCTTGACCCAAACCTGCTGGCAAAGAGGTAAGGATGTGCGGGCAGGGGAGTAAAAATTTCCGAACAAAACCAAAAATAGAAGTAACAGGGTCACAAGGCAGAGGCACTTTTCTGCCGCGTCAGACTCCGCTGACAGGGCTGAGCGGTGATGGGGGGAGTGGGAGGAAATTCTGGTGACCCAGGGGCCGTGTGTGCTTGGTCCAGCTAGGGTTTCCACCAGCTCTGTTAACATCTCCAGCCAAGCAGAGGAGCGTGTCAGTGCCCAGCCGGCACCATGGCGGCTGCCTGGACGTAACCGGTGGGGTTTGGTAGGGGGCCCACTGAGATGGCGGTCACTGTCCCTTGCTTGAGAGTGTCGCAGTGAGGAGGAAAGGAACCCATGAATCCTACAGGGAGATGGCTCTAGGTCAGGGCTGTGCAATTAAATTAAAAATTTTACCAAACTGAGTCCTTTGTCTTCTGCCCTGCCAGGCCAGTGAGGGGCCAGCATATCTGCCTTGAGCTGCTGTCTGCAGCAGGGAAGGGAAGGCAAAGTGTGCAGGGCTGGCCTCGCTTGCTGTGAGCAATGCTTGCAGGAGTCCAGAAGGTCTGGTGTGTTTGGGACCACTAGCAGCACGCACAAGTCACCTGGCCCTGAAGTCTAGATGGCCCCAAGCCACATCAGTCTTGCAGGCAGTGTTTCCTTAATTTCTACCAGGAGAGGGGGACGTGGTTCTTCTGTTTCCCTTTGGTTTGTTTTTTATGATCCAGTTTAATGCTGGAGATGGAAATCAGCCCTCGGGTTTATTTCCTGGAGTAGGGCAATCAGGAGCGAGACTTTGTGCCACTGAACCCAGGCAGTGCTGGCATGCCGCGTGTCCCTGTAGATGTGGCTTCATCCCTGGGAGCATCCGTCTGCCTCTGCAGAGCATTTCCCGGTGGAGCTGGTGGTGTTGGCACAGGCTTGGCAGGGATTGTGGGTGTCTGAGGAGATGCAGGCTCCAAAAGGCTCTTGTATCCAGAGAGCTGCTCATGACATTGAGCTGGATGAGAGCAGAGTGAGCAGTCCTGACCCCCTGCTCGACATCCCTGAGGCTGCACAGCTGATACAGCCCTTGGCTGCGGGGTCAGGGTCACCCCTCAGCTGAGCTTGTCTGTGCTCTCTCCGTGAGTGTCCAAGTTCCCAGCAGCTCCCATCTGCAAGTGTGTCCTCTAGAAAACAAAGACTGAACAGCTGAAATGATGTCTCCTCTTTTCCCCTTCCCCCTTTTTTGTGACTAAAAAAAAAGATGGTTAAAAGAACTAGGCAACTCAAAACTTAGTCTTGGGAACACCCAACATATTTTTTAAATAGTTAAAAAAACCTACTTGTTGTTATTGTCTCTGAGCTGATAAAACTTAGCCTGATCAGATTTGCTTTCAGATCTTAAACACAAACATTAAATGATCACATTTTCTAGGCAGCCTTAGGGATGATGGTATAAATCGAGCACAGATGTTTTTACATTCTGTAAATGTTTTATTAATGAAATTTAAGTTTTGGGCATGGGCTGCAGCAGAGCTCCCATTTCATCCAAAGGTTTGATTAGCTGTTCCGGTTATCTCACCCCTCTGCAGAAATAAGGGTTTTGATCTTGCTTTATTCTTCTCTTGCTGACTGCTGTTGGAATCAGGCTGATGCTCCTGTTCAACAGGAGAATTCAGTCTGTTCTTGCAAGTTCAATCTGTTCTTCCTGCAAAATCTATTTTTGTGTTTAACTTTCTATGCAGAATAAGACTTACTGCAGCATTAGTGAGTATCTTAACAGCCAACACATCTTCCCTTTTTTGTGTGGTTCAACTGTTCATATTTCATATGCTGCAGAAAACAAGGTGGATGTTTTTTTACAAGGGATAAATATTTCCATTTACTGCAGGAATGTGCTGCAAGATGAGTCAGTTGTTATGAACTTTAGTCATGAAAATTAGTTGTTTTACAGTTGGGAAGTCAGAGCAGACCTACTTACTCAGCCTGCTGAGCACGTGGTGGCAAACCATGTGCTGAGGACCAGAGCAAGTAATAGTGCCGTATCTAATACCTTAGACCCCCTGCTCTGTGCTTTAAGCCTTTTGCAATGTGAAGTTCAGTAAAGACAGAAAAGAGCCATTAATTGCTTGTGGTTTGTTGCATAAAATTATGCTTATTTTATTTGCATCGCCATACAGCTCACCCAATGCTATTGTCTGCGCCTCTTAAATTTTAAGTTTAAAGCCGTTCAAGCTTCCCCCTCTATCCAAGGACCTCCTGAAACTTCGAAATCCCAAGACTTCCACCTTCAGCACAGGTTTCCTGCTAGAGAGTGGACTGCAGATCTCCAGAGGTGGCTTCCAACCAACACTTCTGTGTCTTGTGAGCTCAAAGTCTTGCTCTGCAGCAAAGCAATGGGAGGGCTGCGTAACTGGCTTCCTTTGGTGTGCCTGAGCCGGCGTTACCAGCCTTTTTGGAAAGGGTATATTTAGGCAAAAACATGGTGTTACTGCTGTGGTGGAACTGAAACTTCTAAGCATGGGGAGGTCAATAGTATTACCTCAATGTCATGGATGACTTACGTCTGTTTTTATTGCTGAAAGGAAGATTCTTGAACAGAATTAAAATGAAACCAGGTTGTTACGGCAGCAATTGGTATTTTCCCTCTATTGCTCATTTAAACAGCTAATTATTTAAAGATCAGCATAAAACCAATCCTGTTTTTCTTCTAATTCAAATATCTTTGGTCCCTGTGTCTTTCAGTCCAAGTCAGGAATTTTTTAGTCCCAGACTTGGTTAAAAGTTGGGTGTTTGTCCTCCCCTTGGAGGTTGGTTTGAAGCATGGGCTGTCCTGGACCGCAGGGAGCTGTGGCAGGCTTGGCTATGTGTGGTAGACTTCTTGCTTTAGGTTGCAGAAGGCTCTGGTAGCAGCAGAACTGTGGCTTTTGACCTGGGCAGCCCCAGAGCTCACTGCATTCCTGGAGGAATGCACAGTGTTCCCTAAGGAAAACTCTCATGGTTGCCAGCCATCACTGTGATGCTGGCTTGAGAAAAGGCAGGGAACAAAGACTGTGAATGAGCCGGGCGTTTATTATGTAGTCTGGTTCTTCCTCAAGTTCTGGACTTGCCTGGTTTGTCAGGAGAGATGATACTGTTTTTAATCAGATTGTGGGAGTTGTGGCTTCTGCAGGCTTGGCTGTGTTATTAGTCCTGACTGCAGCTGAACAGAAGCTGGAGCGCAAGTACAGGTAGTTGATTAAGGCAGATTCCAGAAATTCCCATGCTTTACTGAAGATGACGAGACTTTGCTTCTTTGGGATGTAGAAATGTTGGTGATGAGGGACCTCTGGAAGTCTCTGGTCCAGCCCCTATTTGGAATAGGACTGTAGCCAGCCCTAGGTCAGGTCAGCTACAGCTTTGTCAAAGTAAGCCTTGAAAACCTCAAGGGAAGGACATCCCCCACCTCTCTGGATATCTTTTCCAGTGCTGTACCACCTTCCTAGTAAAGAGTTTTTATCCTGATGTGCAGTTTGAACCTCCTAAGCTGCAACTCATGGCTGTTGTTACACCATCCACTGCTTTATGTGAGGAAATTGCTGCATCATAGAAGTGAAATGAATTTTTTAGCGTTGTATGTGGTATAATATTTCTCTCTGAGCTGCCAGCAGTGGGCATTGAAGTGGCAGCTTCTGGCTGCTGCCTGAGCTCTGCAGAAAGGCTCAGGAGAAGAGGACAGGGTGTTGATTGCTTTTGTGATTCTTATGTTCCCTTGGGCTTCTTTCTCCTGTTCAGGCTTGCATCAGATCTCGCAGAACAAGGTGGCAGTGCTGCTACTGGCTGGAGGACAAGGAACTCGCCTGGGAGTGAGCTATCCCAAGGGCATGTACAACGTGGGGTTGCCCAGTGGCAAGACCTTGTATCAGATCCAAGCAGAAAGAATCCGCAAAGTGGAACAGCTCGCGGGCCAGAGATACCACTGCAAGTGTGCCATCCCCTGGTAGGTGACCTGGAGCCACAGACCTACCGTGCAGGTGTCTTTGTGTTGGAGTCTTGCCTGCATTTGTCTTCTAGAAGCACTTTGCTGGGTGCCGTACAGAGACACATCAGGGGAGAGCCTTTTGTTGTCAGGATTGTGATGCCAGCAGCAGGAGAAGGGTGTGCAGGGATGGGAAGTGGCAGGTCTGTTTCTGCAGACCTGAGGGACCAAGGACTGCCCTTGAATCACTACCCTAACTACTGTACCATGCTGTCTTTTCAAGCAGAGGCCCTGACAACACTATAAACAGGACTGTTTGTATAAACAGCACTATAAACAGTGCCTGTTTGTCGTGGTTTAGCCCCAGTCAGCAACCAAGCACCATGCAGCCACTTGCTCGCTCCCCCCCGGTGGGATGGGGGAAGAATTATAAGAGATAAAGACAGTTTAATAGG
>VZTV01105275.1:0-23482 GCA_013400875.1 Anhinga rufa | reverse complement strand
CGGGGCGGCGCCGCAGCCATTTTCCCCGCTGCCCTCCCGCCGCGGGGTTAAATTAGCCCGCGGCCCTCGCCCGTTACCGCTCTCCCCGCCCCCCCGCTAGTAGCGCGGGGCGCGAGGTGAGTTTGAGGTATTGGAAAGCTTATGTTGTAACCGAACCACGGTGTATTCCACTGTATTCATCCAAAGACCTCTCAGGGCGCTGGTGGTGCAAGATGGCGAGGGGACCCTGGGCTGCCACGGCCGCCTCCCCGGCCTCTGAGGGACCTGCTGGCTTGGGCACGCAGCTGGCCTGAGGCAGGTGTTTTCTGGACTTAAGTGGTCCTAAGTACTGAAAAACACAACATCCCACCGATTCAGGCACAGAAGTTCGTGGGAGGTGAGCTGGGAATCGGTGAATGCTGGTGGCTGCTCGCCTGAGGTGGCTCTTAGCCCATCTGGTGCGTTCAGTAACTGCTGCCGGAGTCAGACATAGTGCTGGGGTCACTCGTACAAAAATGCAATTTAAAAGCAAAGGTGCTGACTATAGCACTGGCAAGAGCTCTGATTCATGGGGAAAAGCCTAAGTAGCAAGATGGCTGCTTACTGAGGGCTTGAAATGTTTTAACAAAATTGATTAAATCATTAAGCAAGGGGCTGACATGCTGCAGAGGGAAGGTTAACATACCATCCTCTCAGGATTTTTCCAGATGAGGGAGTCGTGTGACCCACCTCGGAGCCGGAGTTCCCAGATGACTGTTCTGCTTTGTCATTCTCGCCGATCGGGTGCTAACTGAGCCAGCCAGGAGGGCAGGGCCACCATTTTGTCACCTCCTTTTCCAGCTGCTGCATTACGCTCGCTGCTGCTGCACAGAGCTGTCTTCGTGTGCGCTTCCTCTCTGCGCAGAGCCCATCTGCGTGCTTGCCAGCCGATCATCTTTTATCATGTGGAAAAGCAGAGAAGGAAGAGTGCCTTTTCTTTAACGCAGAAATAGGTTATGGGATGATTTATTTTTTTTTTGTCTCAGAATATATCTCTTGAAAAGGAAAACTGCATGCCCAAAGCAGCTGTTGGGCTGACCTCCTTCCCTACATGTGTGGCCCCAGTTGTATACTGGTGGGGGGAAGGGAGAAGTGGTAAGGCTTTGCTCTGCTCTGTCCTGTCCTGACCTTGCTGGATTTGGCTCTGCAGCTGGGGGCCAAGTGGCCGGAGGTGACTCAGCCTGGGTGTGCCTGCGGTTGCAGGGGGGCTGCACACAGACCCTTCCCTACAGGAGAGCTGTGTCAGCGTGTGGACTGGTATCTGTCTTCACATTCCCTTTCAGAGTTCATAAGATGTTAACTTTGGAAAGGGAAGCCCCCCTTGTGTATTTATGTCAGTGATTTGGGGTTTTAAACTATTCATGCATGAAAAATGACTGTAGGAACTGTATACTCCCATGTGTGAATAATGACTACATGGGAACACAGATTACAGCAGTTTTGCACTGAGACTGTTGCAGTTTACATGCTCTCTTTGGGAACGTTATGAAATGTTTTTAAATGCTGGTGCATGTTAATGCATTGATTTCAATCAGTCTTTTTTTGTCCCTTTTGGATTTGTTCAACTTAACAGCTAGCGTGTCTCATGTTTGCTCTAAGATATGCCTAGCAAATTAGGCAAATTAAAAAATGCATGTAAAAATATGGTGCTATGCACATGTATCAGGTTTGTTATTTATTAATAGAGTCCGATTTCCATATGATAGCCTAGGTTTGGTTTTTTTGCTTTGGCTCAATGGTTAGTTTATGCCAATTACATGTAGTTTAACAGCTTTGAAATCTGTTTTTGCTTTTCTTATGCGTAAAGACACGGATTCTGTTTCAGGTTTTAATTAAACTCTGCACTGACTTTAAAGATTCTATTGTCCTTTTCATTTAAATAGGATTTTTGTTAGATCTTTAACAAGACCTCAGTGGGGTAATAAATCTAAGCAATTGTCCTTATTAGGAGTAGATTATCCTCAAGAGAGGGAAAGTCACAGAAGTAACTAAAACCATTTGTAGAGACTGAACTAAGGCTTTTTCTTCCTAAACATTAAACAGACTTGCGAATGACTTGCTTGGGCGCTCAAATTAAATTAAATGATGTTTTGTTTATTTTTCACATTTTCAGTGTAGGCTATTTGCATTTACTTAAACTTTGAGTTTCATTGAGCAAAATTCACTCCTGGGTAAGGATCCTTTCTTTCCATATACCAGCTGTAAACGAAACTCAGTATATCCTGCAATCTCTTTTGTTAATAACCCTTGCGACACTTGTAATTTATGGGACCCATTGACCTAATGAGTGTATTTTTAATTCATCATATTTGCCACAGTAGATGAGTTCTGGCTGAAGAATTAGTCTTGCGTTTGTCCCACGCCCCAGCCAAGTAGAAGAACTGTAGGGTACGTGGCAGTGTGCAGCTTGTCCATGGATCTCCTCAGATGCTGGACTGAAAACACTAGTTCTTAGTCAGGGAAAACTTGCCACAAAACCAAGAGTTCTGCCTAAGTTTGGCCTTCGGGTGTTTCCATACTCTAGGAGATGAAAGGGGATTTGACTCTAGTGGTTTTCTGTTTCAGCTGTTTGCTTCGGTTGAGGGTATTCTCCATTCTGTAGGTGCTCAGGCCTGGCTTTGTTCCCGGTTTTAATCATAGGTCGGCTTCTGGTGGGACATGGCCTCCTTTACACACACAGCTAAATCCTTAATTCCTGCCCTAAGTTTAAGTCCCAACTTTGTTATACACATTATAGTGCAATTTTTTTAAGCATCCAGTTACTTGGAAGCTCCGTTTTGCGGTGCCAGGTTCAAGACACGCATTTCTAGGACTGGGCTCTACCCAGAAACCAACAGGCAAAGGCAGGGATGTTGCTCAGGGACATCCTCACAGTAAGACGCGTTGTGAGACAGGCGGGTTTTTTTCGCTGGCTTCAGTTCCTGCGCTGACTGAGCTGCTGCCCTCTGCAGAGCACGCTGCAGGAAGCTGGACTCCAGGGACACAGCTGCACGTGACCCACCCACGTCCGCCTCCACCGGGAAGGAGCCCATGGCCCTGCTCAGCAGATGAGGACAAACCCTTCTTGGTTGCTGCAGCTGCACCAGCTCTCAGCCACCAGGTATTTTATGTCTCGAAGCTCTCCTGTCCGTGGGCTCCTCTGTCCCTGTCTGGCAGGCCGGTGTTTCTGTAGAGCCAAGTACTGTCAGCCTCCAGTCTGCTACTGCTCCCCACATGGTACTCTGCTGTGCTTCTCTCTTTAAGAGACTTCACCTCAGCCCTTCTTGTCTTCTCAGTGACACTGTAGAGATGCTTTGGGGCAGAACAAATTATAGTAGAGGAACACAGCTCATAAGTAGGAATGTCTAATTAGACATTTGCTGCATATTCTAGGGAAAATGGCAGATTTTCAGCCTGCATCTCCTTTCCATATCATGGGCAAAGATTTTGGCATGGTAAATCACAGAGGGAGGTGGAAAATCTGGTGCGAAGTGAGATAATGCAGTTCTTCACTATCATGGCTTCTCTGTGCCCTGATAAGAAACTTAGAAGAATAGAAGGTGCTGACAACAGATAAGTCACCTGGTTACTGCTCTGCTTTTGGCGGAAAGCCGGGGAAAGGGGGGGGGGGGTTGGGGGGGAGGAAATGCACACCCTGGCTTTTAGGCTCAGATTGTAACTCTTCTTTCCTCCCAGTGCAGTGCATATTCATAGAGCAGCAAGCCTAGGCTGAGTCCTGCTGCTGATTTAACTTTTAATATGACTCAGTGCACAAGATTATGAAGTGGCTAAGAGCGCTCAGCCTTTGGGACAGATTCTGGGGGAATTAAGAGATTCTCCATCCTGTATTATGTGACAATTAGACCTGATTTAGGCAATGCCCTACCTCAGACAAAATCCGTGGGGCATAGTTTTGCTCTGGATTCTCATTGGGACATGGGATTTTCCCTCTGTTTTCTCCAGCAGCAGGGCCAGGAGCTAGTATGTTCTTGGCGCTGCAAGCTGAGATTGAGAGGGCCCAGCTCTGCACCTTGCCAAGAGATATTTCTCGGCTCTTCCTTCTTCCCTCCACCCTTGTTTCTGGGGACGTGTGCTGTAGTCACAGGCAAGTGCTGGGGCTCAGTGCCTGCGGTATGGAGGTGACTGTGTATACAAGAAATGCAGGGCTAGCTAAATGGACTTCCGCTACTTGCTGATGTGCATGATCTGACAATTAAAAGGATCCCTTCTTGCCGTGCACTCAGAAGGAATGTGCGTTGCTTTCCAATGCCAAATATATGTACCACAGCATCAAATGTGCCTCGATGCTGTTCGCACACTGGCCGTGCGGTTCTCCCCCGCTCACAGCGGCCTCCCTGGAGGGGGAGCGGGCTGCTCAGAAGGTCGGGGGTGGTGGTGGGGGGTTACCTGTGCATCGCAGGCGTGAAAAGCTGCCCTCTTTCTGCCCTGAGGCACAAACCTGCTTTCACTCTGTGAAGCAGAGCGGAAAACCTGGGGTCCAACGGTGGTAGGTGTCCCTGAGCATCTGCAGGATGAAGGTGGTGTGTGGTTATGAGAGATCCAGTTTGCTTCTCGACATGAGTAGGTGAGGTTTGGGTGGGAAAGTAATAGGAATGCTAAATGATTGCTGCTAACACTTACTAAGATGACAGCAAATCTCCTCTATATTAATGTTCAACTTTTGAGACTAGATTGAATTTTGCTTTATTAAAGAAGGTAGGAAGCCTAGAAGTAGCTCTTTAATCTTCAACTGGAAAATACAATTTTGAAATCTATTATCTTAGGAATGCAATAATCAAACAGTAATAACTGATGTTAAGCCTACTTTGAATGTTATTTAAAGTGCTCCTCAGACAGAAACAAAAGTTGGTAGGATGGTGTCAGGTTCACTTGGACATCTGCTTTGCTTATGCAGTTGCTCACACAAGAAGGGAGGTTGATCAGCATGCGTTTTCTGGCTATATGATTGTTTGGGAACTACCAAAGTCTACGAAGCCATTATGTGATTCATAAATACTTCCATTTGCTATTTGTTCCAACAAAAGGCTGTTGGAACTGTATCAGTATTATTTTATAAGCACAGCTCTGCCCACGAGGACTTCACCAGGATGGGTACCCGGCATCCCACATCTTCAGGAATCTTCAGCGTTAGAAAGGACCTGTTAGTCGGTCTCTCCCCCCTACGTCTGAACTGTTCCCCTTGGCACATTCGTGATCTCCCCTGGTCAGTCTGCACCTGATACCATGTATACATGTGCCCTGTTGTTCCCCACACTGTAATGCTCTCCTGTTTTTCCCAAATGTTGTCACATTTCCTTTCTCCTTCCCGTGTTTTTCATCTCTCTTTGCCCATTTGTATAACACATCTGCTCTCTCTGTTGTTTTCAGCTTCTAATTTAATACCACTGGTGAATTTCTCAGTCTCTCTGCACATCATTAAAAAGAGGCTACCTGGGACTGCTTGTAAAAGAAAACGCTGCATTCCCAAGATAGGTTACAGAGTGGTGTGTGTCAGTACTCTTTGTTTTGGAACGGTTAGCTTTGTTAGTTCTTTAACAGATGCAAAATGATCTCTGGATCTCTTCTTTGCCACTTCAGTGTGAGAATACAAGGGACACAAATTCAAATGTTGCAGGACTTGAAAGGACCTGTGCAGCCCTAGGGAAAGGGCAGTTTGCCATGTAAGCAAAACAAAAAACCAAATCCCAGCCCAGCCACAAAACCAGTCTGTCTGTCCCCAGCCCGTGGGCAGGTGAGGGAAGCCCTTTCCACCTTCCCGCTCTCTACAGCCTGTTTCAACCCACCATCGCGCTCAGTGGCTGGAGAGTTGGCAGACATGGATGTGTGCCTGAAATACCATCACACAGCGAAAGGCCGAGCTGGCGTGCCTGTGGTGTAAGGTGAGAGGAGTTCTGCTCTTTGTTGCCGTTTTGGTGCTGCTCCTGCGAGAAGCTGGGGGGTCACGTGCTTGCTTTAATCCTGCAAAAATCTCTGCGGCTGATGCTGCCAAAAGGAGCATTTGTGTGCTGTGGCAGAGTTGGATGAGGGAACAAATCCAACTGCGAGCTACCGCGCTGCCTCATCGGGTCGGGCCCGAACGCTGGTATTGACACAAAGGAGGGGGTTGTTGGGGCAGGAAGGGCTCACACAGGCTGAGCAATGTCACCACAGGGTCAGTGGAGACGGAGGCTTTTGGTGCAACAGTCTCCCCCCGGTTTCTGGTTTTCGGATGCGGATGGCACTGCTGTGCCTGAGAGGGCTGCGCATGTCGGGTGACGTTCAGGGTAAATCTGTGCCCAGGCGTTAAAGCAGCATTGGACCGACAGACCCATCCCTTCATTTTGCTTGTGCTGGAGTTTTTCGCTAGCAGAGCTCTCAGTCTCAGCCCTGTGTTAGGCCAGGGGAGATGGTTTTGTAGCTGCGCCTCTGACTGGGTTGAAGGATGGCCTTGGGTAGCAGCGGGACTTCTGAAAGCGCCCCTGCAGGCTGCATCCCCTGGCACAGACCCCCTGCACCCTTGGTCCTCCTCTGCTGCAGCGGCACTGCCCAGATGGTAGTTTTAACTCTTTGTTACCTAAAATTCAGGCAGTGTCCAAGCAACGCAGCAGTAAATAAACCAGTAGCCCCTTTGTACAGAGTCACATCCTTCATGTTGCCCTCGCTACTAGTGTTAATAATGTTGTGTGGAACTCCCCAAGCATGGGCTGGGAATTAGGGAGTGTAAAGTGTGCCTCAGGGGGCTGGTAGCAGCAGTGAGTGGTTGAGGCTGGATATAATACCCACTGGTGCCGGATGAACTTGCTCTCAGGTAACTGTACAGATAATGTTTAGCCTCGGTCAACAGTAGGGCTGTAAACTGAAACAAATAGCTCAATCCTGATTGCTTTTTCTAGAGGGGATGATGCCAAAGGAAATGGAATTAAAAATTTACCTTGAAATGAGCTCAAGGCTTTTTACCAACCACTTAGAACTTTAAAACATCTGATAGTAACAAAAGAACCTATTTAAAATAATGGTAAACTGCCATCTGCTGGTAAAAAAGCAACACACGTAATGAACAAGCAGACTTTCGAAGTGAGAAACAATTCTTTTGTATTTGACACAATTCTTTTGTATTCGTCAAAAATATACATGCCATGGAAGCTGCATATATTTATTTTACTGTTTTTCATCTCCATTTGCATTTTCATATAGAATATGCTAAACAGATGCCTGTAACATAACTAACTTTAACGACAAGCGCAGAAAACCAAAGACAATAAGAATAAAGAATGAGGACTAATAAAAGCAGATGAGCGATCAGGATGGTGACAGCCTCCAAATGCGTCCTATTTACATTGCTAATAAAGAATCACAAGCACTTCCTTTTTTTGATTCCCCCCATAGACCCTCCCCTATGACCAGAATTCTAGCACAGAGAAACATTTCCTGGCTTCTTCAGTTTGATTTTTTGTGCGTGTGTGTGGTTCCTTAGTCAAGCTTGTAAATAGGAACCGGGTCTTTAATTGTTCCTGATTTAAGTAGGTCATCTTCGCCAATATACAAATCTCTTGTCTTCTTGCAAGTCAGGTCAGCTATTGAAAGGATATGGAAAATACTTATTACACAAATATGACCAGAGAAAATAACTTAACAAAGGACCACTCCCAAATTACATGGTGTAACACAACCAGTTTCCATAAATCACAAGTATGAGTGCACTACAGGGGCGAGACTATCAGATTTCATGTTTGTATAGTGCTTACCAAGTAGGTGTGCTGAGCACGACTGGGTCCCTAAGGTGCTGCTGCACTATAAATAGCGGTTTTAGCGTGAATTACCTCCAGTGCAAACATCAGGCCACTTGCCTTTTCATATGCATGCAATTTTCTTTTATGATTGTGGTTATTCCAAACATAGCCCATTGTTTTAGCAAACTGATCTTGTCATAGGAAATGTTTAAAACGGGCAAAGAAAAAATAGGTCAGTTCTTCTTTTGAAATCAGAGAGAAGTGTGTATTTGTAATATTTCCCAGGTTTATTTCCTCGGAGCAGGTTTGGCAGGTGTGAGAGGAAGTTAAAGATTTATTTTTGGTGCTAGGTACCAGATGTCATACCTGCTCTTCTGAGACAGTTGCTTTTATCTCCAGCGGTACCTGCTCTAGTAGCAATGAAAAAAAGTGACTTGAATCCCATTTAAAGCATGTAGCGTGCACTGTTTGCATGCCACTAAAGGAAAGGGAAGGCTTGTTCGGGAGACTCCAGGTAGAGTGTTTATGCGTCATCATAAAGCAAACATGTTTGCATCCCCCTCAGCAGTGTTTTCGCCTCTTTGAAGAAGTGATGAATTAACGTGCCCAAATCCAGGGCTTGCGACCCTAGCACAGGCTGAAGGTCTACAAAGATGTGACGTTTGAAGCGCCATTGTATTTATGGGGTCTCCGTACGTGGCTCATTTTGTAGCGTCCAGGTCGTTCTTTGTAAAGGACCATTTCTGGGGAATCTGTGGTGCTGTGTGTACTCCATTCAGCGGTCTTAATCAAACGCTGCTCAGCGTCTTGCCCGATGAGGCCCTGCTTGGTGGCAGAGGCACATTAAGAATCTAGGGCCAAAGCCTCGGCTCAGGAAAACACCACAGCTTTTTTTGACTTGTAATCTGTGGAGGGTCTAGCCTGTGGTGCATGGTCACAGGGGCACGTACACCCTGCTCTGGGCCCTGTTTACTGAAATACTCCAATAGCAGCACAACGTGATCAAAGGGAAACAGAGCCAGGGGAACAGCGGTGCCCATGGATACCTGTTAACAGGCGGGAGCTGAAGCGCACAGTTGCCATCAAAGACACTACTGACTTCTGCTTTGCTCTGCAGTGCTTCGATCTCCCTGCTAAGGGGACTCTGCCTTCCAGCTGAAGCATGACTGACGGTTGAAATAACAATCCCGGTTTATTCCAGGTATGCCACTGACCTGCGTGACCTGTAGGAAGGATAAGGTAAAGGCAATCAAAGCAGCACACTCCTGTAGCCTCTAAGGGCTATAAAAATGGAAACATGGGAAACAAACTGGTAGATATGTGAAGGAAAGAAATGAGGATGGGGGGTTCACTGTTCCCCGCTAATAGGCTAAATCAGGAGTTCAGTGGGACTGAGATTTGACCCAACAAGAGAAAGGAGCTGCATAAGAAATGATCAAAAGATAGAGCTGGTATTTCCTTCATGTTATGCTAGAATCACTCTGTTCAAAAAGTCTCCCGAACCATGGAGAGCTGGGGCGGGCAGGGGTGAAGAGGTGGGTTATGGTGATGGGAGGGTATTGTCATTACACAAATTGGAACAGTTCAGGTCTGTTTAACTGTTTAATGCCATATCCCATTGGTCTTTTTCCGAGCTTACTTTGCTGTGGGATGGGGGAAATTGTGCTGACAGCACAACTGGTTGTTTGGCTGTTTCCTTTCTCTGTGCTTCCAGAAAATTAAACGCTGTTCCTGCCTATGCTATGTTCAAGGTTTGGCAAAGGGCTTTTGATGGGTTTGCCATCCTTTTGGCCAACACTTAATCCTGTTTCCTTTTCATACTATCCCTCCTGTACTAATATTGAGTGGTCAGGCTAAGTAACGGTGAAGCTATTAGCGGTTTACCGAGGAGCAGGAGTACCATTAGTCAGTGGCCAGTTTCTAGCAAAGCGTGGTTCTCAAGATGAATTGAGGTCCTTGGCTTTGCACGGTGGACTCAGAAGTGATACCTAGCAGTTAAGTGCTGTTCAGAAAGCAATAAAACATTCACTTTAAAAATCAAGAAGCATGAAATAGATACTGTTTCACTGGCACAGAGAACAGGGGAATGCTAAGAGAATCATGTAATGGCTGCATACTTAGTTGCTGTGAATATAGTGACATTTGGAGACCTCTGGTATTCATTTGAAATAAACAACAAAATAAGACTCATGCTATATGTTTGTCAAAGCCAAGCATAGCGATCAGCTAATATGCTTATCAGTCAGGCAGCATATCTGGAGATATTCTGCTTTCACACTGTCTGCTGATTGGAATTGGGCCCACGAAGAAGCCAGGTGATTAATCTGCAGGGGTTTATTTTTTCTGAACTGTTAATGTCCTCTGTTTCAGAGCAACAGCCCATGGCTCATTAAGCAGGGAAGATCTGAATGCAAGTGTGAAGGGCAGCACACAAAGATTCTCCACACATCTCTTGTTTGAGCCTTGGAGATTAGAACAATGAAGTCGTGGAGAAAGTTTGTCCGGTGCTGGGGCTGAACCAGTACTTTCTGAAAAGCAATGGTACTGTTAGAAAATATTTACGTATTTCAGTCAACGGGGATAAAAATCTAAAGCCACAAGGCTCTTGTAAGGTGGTAGTGGACACTTGGTACTAGCCCAGAAATGCACAGCTGCCACTTCAGCTGACCTGCTGTGAGAATCATGCTCTTTTTAAGTCTGTTGCTCCATTTCTTTGGTGATTACATCTCTCTCTTGCTGCGTTCTTTCCACCCATACCACTTGTGTACTCTGGCATCAGATGCTGAGAAAGCAAATGGGGCTGCTGAGTCCAACTGCCTCAACAGAAATGCAACAGGGGAAATAAATACTCACTCTGAAAGATTTTTCTATTTTATATTAATCTTAAGGGGATCATCTTGAGGTTATTAGCCACCGTTTATAGTCTGTGTTGTACCTGTTTGAAAAATTAATCTCTGTCATCAGCTGAAATATTTGAAATCGTGATGATTTAGGGGGAAGATTTTTCTGACAATATGGTGTTATGTAAGCATTAATTAATTTATTAACTCTAGTAGCTTTCTTGAGAAATAGGGAAGTATTTCAACGTTGTTTTTACGGATGGGGAAACGTAAGGCTCAGACGTATAGATTTAGATCTGCATATTCTAGTGTCTGCTAACTAGGCGTTTGGCCCTTCTCACTTTCACTCGAGTCTTTTCCTCACCTGAATTCCTGGTCACGGAGCAGCGGTATCCTACACAGCTCCTGGTACCTCTCTGATTGCATCCTGTGAGCAAGTCTGTGCTGGGAGGGAGGGTAGCCATGAGGATGGGTTATTGTGGAAGAGGGGTGAGGAAGATGAGCAAATGACCGTCTTGCTTCAGGCCGTAAGAAAGATGTGCTGAGCTCCCATTTTGAACCTGGGAACCTGGAAAGGAGAGTGGCTGCACGGAAGGGAGCAGACCGAGGCTCTGTGCTTCCACTCACGCACGTTCAGATCAGACAAGCAAAGATAATAAGCCAATACTGGGAATACGGACTAGAGCTGCAAAATCATGGGCCCAATCTGATAATTTATTGGCTTCGGGAACAGGAGACTGTTGTACACTCTTGTAATTATCGTGGACAACAAGGTCATTGGAAACGGGAGTGCCCAGTATGCCAAAACAAAACAAGCCTCCCAAAAAGACCTCTCAGTCCTGCAGTCTTTCCCTGCTCTATGGTCTGGCCTAAAAGTAACTGTTATATTATTAGATATTTACCCATGATCTGGACTTCCACTGGGCTGTGGAGATACAGTGACAATGGGGAAGGATTGAGGATGCTTGTGAGAAGGGAAGGCAACCAGGTTTCTGGGCTTTGCTCTCTGCTGAACCTCTACTGGTTTTTTCTTTATTTTTCTCTCCTGTTGTGCTTTAAAGTTCTACTATAAACAATTAGAGGAAATTTAGCAATAATATTGCCTGTGGAGACTAGGAAAGTAAGAATACATTCTACATCACCACTTCCCTTTGTTTGTCTTTTTTGTCTTGTTTATCTTTGATCAGCTGCAGATGAAATAACCAGCTAACTGATTTCACGTACAGGGCTGCCACTCATGCTGATGAAACTCTGCTGACATGGGAGTATGCTCTGTAGCAGTCTAGCAGTATCCATTTCTTATTCCAATACACTGACAGGTCACTCGGAGAGACTCAAAACTCTATTCTGAAGTGGAAAAGAAACTGCAATTTCAATTTTGTTTTGATTTGAAATTTTCCAGCTACCTATCAAGACCAAATCCTTGAACTATTTACTTAGAGTAACTGAAATACCCCTATTTGAAATAGTGGATATGCAAGATTTAGCCATTAAAGAGTTGGGGTAAAATTAAAATCCCCTTCAATAATAACTAAAGTCTGAGAAAATCTTTCAAGAAAATTAAACACTTGATCAAAAAGAGAGAAGGGTTATTGTCGAGAGCATAAAGATTAAACAGGAGAGTTGTCTCAGAGAATAACCATCAATGATAAGTAGCAGGCAGTTAATAATATCCCCTCAGGGATCTTCTTTTACTCATGTAGGTTTTTGGACAAATACAATATTACATTTCTTATAGTTAAAGCATGAGAGAGCTTCATGCCATTCCGGAGTAGCAATAAAACTTCAATGGAATGAGGACGACTGGAGGGGTGGGGAGGAGGGTGACCCAGAAGCTGAAACAGTGGGGAACCAGTGACGGTTCTCTCCAAATACCTCTCCTTTTTAACCTCCCACATTCTGAGGCCTGTTCTCAGTCTCCCTGACTCGCCTCTGTTTTTGTATCCGCAGCACTGTATCAGTACTGAGATTTTATATGGCATTGCCGCTTGTTATATAGCAGCTGAAAATGAACGTGAGACCGAGTAGGCTAAGGGTGTGATTCCATGTTGTAATTAAGAGCTGGTTTAAAGCTCGAACATGCAAATGGATGAACTGGCAGAATTAAAGGGATGGTAATCTGCAGCCAGGGGAAGGTGCATAGGGTGGAAAGGATGGGTGCAGGAGGGTTCGGAGAACCTCTGAAGCCAGCTCCGCAGCTGGAGAAACTGTAACATGAAACGGCTCCCTTGATCTCTCATTTTTCTTCTCTTGTTCTCTCCTCCTTTGTAATTACAATAATATATCTTTTTGTTCCTTAACCATCTTGTGGCCGTTGCAAACATTTAAGAATTAATGTAGTTCTCGCACATGATGCACATGTTCTGCATGTCCCCTTGTGTCCCTCCATTTATTCATTTGTCATGTACACACAAAATTCCCATAAAATATTAATCTGAAATACAAATCTCTCTTTGCATCCTGGGAGCGTTTGCATATAGTAATGTTAACGAGATTATTAATTCTGCATGCACAGTCTGTGGACTGCGTACACAGGGCCAAATCTCTCTCAGCAACTATGCTGAAATCAGTGACAATTTCAGAAACATTATTTTTATATTAAAAATGCTGAGTGGAAAGTGACAGTTTCCTAGAACTGAAGTATTGTCCTTAAAACTCAAACAAGAGGAACTGAAGCTTAGTTTTCAATTTTTCCTTCTAAGAATTCCTCTCGAAAAGGAATTTTATACTGCTCTATATTTCTGCCCAGTGGTTCCTAATAGATTAGTACAGTCTAGAAACAAAGGGATTTATTTATTTATTTATTTTAACAGTGCTGTAATCTGTGGGGAATCTGAATGCTTCTTTTGCCTTTCCTCCTTGTTGGGAACATCAGGAGTAGCTACACTTCTGCCAGTTGGGGCTAGGTTGCCCTGGAAAGGGTGGAACGTGCTGGTACAGATGGACCAAAAATGATTCAGCCAGGCTGAAGAGAGCATCATTTTTTCAGGGGTAACAAAGAGTGAAAACTGTCTGAGCAGGCGTTCGGTGAGATGGGATGGCCAGGAGGATTCTCCTGTGGTGGGAAAAACCTCTGCACCTCCCTCCTGGCTGCCAGTGTTGGCAAGGTAGAGCTGTCCTGCCTTCCACAGAGGTGAGCCCTAGGGCACCTTGGAGGTCTGTGGAAGCTGTGGAGGGTGGCTCTGGGGCAGGGACACATCTCCTGCCTAGGCTTTGCTCTGGAGGGAGGGAGGAAAGGAAGAAGGGAAACAATCTTGTCTAAGCCCGGTGGTCTGCGCTGTCCTGCTTGGATCCTTCACCTTCCAAGGCAGGCTTAAGACAAAAAGTAGTACCAACAATGAAAGGTGGGTTCTTTGGTCTGCACCCAAATCCCGCCAGACACAGAAATACTAAGGCACGTTTCATACACGCCATCCCCAGGCTCAGTTCACTCCCTAGCAAGTCATTTTGTTCTCGGTGGTGGATTGGTAAAGGGTTGAGTTTTCCTCAGTGAAACCCACATCACTGANACCACTTCCATGTGCTTGCTGAATCAGGGACCAAGTTGTTAGAAAGATCTTTCAGGACTGACTGGAGATCCATAAGAAATTGTCTTGACATAACCAAGCCATCATATTTCTCTTAATCACTACTACATCATCTTTTTTTCTTTCGCTTCCTTCTTATTCATGCTTAAATGAGAAACATCTGTTTCCATTTTTCACATTGTTCTGTTATGTGAGTAACGATATCAAACATCTTTTTTTTTCCTGCACTGTAAAAGAATAAATTAGTGTTAAGTTTTGTGAAGCGCTTTAAAACACTAAAGCAAAACATCTGTTTCAGCTGCAGGTCATTAAGATGAAAAATCCTAGTCTGCGTGCAGTGCAAAACTGCCAAAAAATTTATCAGCCCAAGCACATTTCCTCACCTGTCTTTTACTATAAGAACTGAAGATGGCGAAAGGACAGTAAATCTTGACTTCAGGGATGTGGCAATTAAAAGTGCTCAGTGCTGTAATCCACAGCAGTACCTTGTAGTAATGAATCCTGGTCTGATCTGGAGACGCCTGGAGGTTGCTCCAGTGTCCTAGACTTCAAGCAAGAGTCTCTTTGCCCTCCACATCTTCCGGCCGGGAGCAGCACTGTGCAGGGTTGCCTAATCCCCTGTAGATGTTTGTGTTACTGAACTTCAGCTGAAAATCCTTCCCCCTGCCCCCAGTCGTTTAAGATTTGGAGATTGTTTCCAGGGCAGGTGTCCGGAGTAAAGCTCAACTGGCAAATCTACTTTACAGGTGAATTGAGATGCTTTTTACCTGCCAAAACCCAAATGTAGATGTCTGTGTTCCTTTGTTGATAATGATCTCCTTTGTAAAGCACTTTGAGGTCTAGAGATGAAAAGCCAACAACTACCTGAGAGCTTGGCTATTAATAAATAAAATAATGAATATTAACAACGAGTGCATTCACTGAATTCTATAGGAAATGCCAGACCTTTCAGGCAGGTTCTGGCAGGCAGGTAATAGCTTAACTCCTACAAGAGGCTGGGTACACCCTCGTTTCCCTCTGTCTTTTAATTAAAAGGTCCAGATCCTTCGTAAGTGTAAAGGAGGTGTTCAGCATCTGGCAGGAATGGGCTCCAAAACTGGATGGGGCTTTGCTAGCATTTTAAGAGGAAATACTTGTTAGTTCTTCCAACCTGCCAAAGCAGCAGCCAGCGCGGCGTTGAGCAATTGTACTGCACTGTGCTCCCACCCTCCCTGGAGCAAACGAATGGGTTGGTTTGGGGTCTCTAGCAGCCCTATAGCACTTTTTTAAAGAAGTATTCTGGCTCCCATTTCACGTAAACCCTGGGGTTTGGAGACAGGAGACTCTCTATATGTTGCTGCACTGAATCTGTTCACCTGCAGCTCTCCCCACCCCCAGCTTATGAGCATGATTTCCTTTTATGCACTGCTCTGTCACAGCTTGGCAAGTTTCCCAAGACAATCCATACCAGAAAGGAGAATATGGCTGCTGAGCGGCGTAGAGAGGAGAAATACCTTATGTAACAGATTCATTTAAATACTCTGAAATGTTGAGACATGCGAGACATAACTGAAAGCAAAATGCAGCCCTTAATCTCTAGCATCGCTTCTCCTGCTTGCCCTCACCATCATCAGCATCTAATAGTCGCTGACTGTCTCCATTCACGTCTCCATCTTTTTCAAGAAACTGCCTGCGGCAGAATGTACAAACAGCCTGGCAAGCTGTTTTAGGGGCAGGGTTTTTATTTATTTTTTTTTTCTTCTAATTCCTCATGAGCGTTTCCCCACTAATATGCCTGTGGCATCATTAGGTGTTTAATGAGAGTGACGTTGCCTGAATATTATTGTTTTTATAGCTCGTTTTGTTTTGACAGGTCTTCAGTTTTGTGGCAGTTTATAGTGTGCAGACTTCTTCTTACATCTGACTTTTAGAATTTGTAGAAATATTTATCACGGAGGTATTGTCATAAAACCTGAAATAATGAATTGTCAACATTCATTATGTTCAAGTGCAATATCTGTTCAACACCACAGTAGTTTAATGACATCAATTAATTATTTTAGTGTATTTCTTTTGTATAACTGAAGCACCAGGAATAATCCAATAATGGCCCCGTCTCGGATAGCAGACCAGTGCGATTCTGCAGATGAACAATCCTGTTTGGCTTCTTTTAGCAGCTCCCTGTAAGACCAGCATGGGCTCTAGCGGGTCGTGGATCACAGTCTTGTTCCTCTTCTTCCTCACATCCAGAATCTTGATCATTATATGTTGTGCTCAGACAAAAAATGCCGGTGTTTTACCTGCAGAAGACCAGGCTGCTAAAATTGTAAGTCTTGAACAGACGCATACGATGTCATTTTACCCCCTACACTTTGTCTGTATGTTGGCTGTGCTGCATCCATTCCTTTACTGATTAAATTAAATGGATGCAGTTTTTGTGTACAGACAAGGCCATAATTCTTACTTAGGAATGTGCCATCTTCATTTACCATGTCGTACGGATGATCAATGCTGAGCAGTGCATTTATTCAACAGCTGTGTCTATGCAAGAAAAATGGTGATATTTTTAAGAAACTAACGCTCATTAAGTTCTCACTTGTATATTATCTCCAAGTGATTTTACCTGGTTTAGAATGCCGGTCCATGTTGTCTTATTGTGGCAAAATAGATCCAATCCACTCTTTTCTGGCTATGAGCCTTTAAAACAACTAGCTGCTGTCATGAGTTTAGCTTGCTTGCCTTTCCTAAGATGAGGAGAGTTACTGGGGAGAATGACAGTGAAGGCACTCTTGCTGCTTCCTTGTGTAATGTGTGTCCTGCATGACAGTAAAGGGGAAGAAGCTGCACCTCGCTGCAGTCCCTGTTCTCCTCCCACCACACCACACCACACCACAGCATCGCTGCACAACCATTTTCCTTCTGGGATTCCCCACTGCTGGGGAGATGCTGTGGGCCCCAGAGGTTTCTGCCTCTGTTCCCAGCACAGCTGCAGCCAGTGGAGCTGTACAGCCCCGGGAGCAGTCGATGTTAACAAGACTGTAATTGTATACATAGCTACTGTTTCAAGTTCATATCCTGGCTTCCATCCTCTCCATTTTTATGTCCTTGTTTATATTTAATAGCAGTTACAGTAGTTAACTGGCTTTATTTTGGAAACCTTGACAGTTCTCTTGCTGGTACCGAAGCTGTGAAGATCAGAAACAAAGACGTGCCTTTTTACTCTGTTTCTTCTGATAGGTTTTGTCATTTGGCAACTGTTGTTCTATAAGACTTTGCAGAATTTGGACAGGATTCTGATCTCCTACAAAGTGACACACACACTTATTAAAATGCAGGAGCAGGTTTGGGGCCTTTTTTCTGATACACCATGCTGGGTGCCATGCATGAGAAATTAGAGTCTGTCTGTTATTATGTGACCAAACAGCTGCAGGAACTTCTAGTGCTTTTAAATAGTAGTAAAATGAAAATTGAAATAATATTCCCATAATGCATGTAAAGCACAGGCTCTCCTTCTGCAAGTCTCCCAGGCTCCAGGAGAGACTGATCAAATCTGGACCAAGCCAGTCTTCCTACACTTATAGTTCTATTGAAGTAAAATAAAAAGTAAGGAGAAATATTGGATTCTTCTACAAGCTTTTTCATGATAGTTCCTATTTCCATAGTCTTTTTTCAAACCCAGCCCAGTGTAAAAAGAAAAAAAGAAAAAAATTTTAATTTCTAAATTAAATGAAACACAGGACTTGATATTTTTTCATTCACTGCCTCAAAGGCATATTCTTGAAAACTATATAACCTTTGGAAGAAAGGATCCCATGGTTAGGAGGCATCGCAGTCGACATTGATACATACTACATTTTATGTTAGGTTATTTTTCCTTTTAGGGGTACAGGTAATCACTCGCATGGCATTTCCAAGTAAGCAGTGGGGAACTCCCCAAGCCATTTAATTTTCCTGCTCATACTGAGAAACGGGATTTGTTCAGTCAGCCTCCCTGCAAGTAAAAGATCCTCATCCCACTCAGAACAAAAGAACTGCCAAACGCAGGGAGGCCGGCTAGCTTTGTCCTTCTGTCCAGTAGAAGTGTTCCTCTGCTACCAGTAAGGCTTTATTGCCCGAGTGTGGGGTGCCCTCTGGAGCTCCCTGGGGGTGCTCCAGCTAGGATGCTGGGGGGAAGATCCTCAGAAACCTTCTCTGTTCTGCCCCCCCGCCTCTGATACAGTCTGGACCATCTCCACCCCTCAGTGCCTCTCCCTGGAGCACCCTGAACCTGGCCAACAGAGCCATATGGCTTGGCCCTTACGCTACAGCTCCGCACCTGTACACGTGCTGTACCTGCCCAGACCTGTTCAGCGCCATCTGCCCACGCAGCCCGCGACGTGCCCTCATCCCCTCCCCGGCCCAGCCTCCGCCGCCTGGCACCGGGCTGCCCTCTGCAAACACTTCGGCCTTCCCACAGCCAGCCTTCCTCCGCACTCGGGAGGCCACAGCTACAAGCCAAGCCCTTCTTGCTTCTGTTAACTCGGAGGAGGGGACAATATGGAGCACACCCTTCTCCAGATCATCTGCAAAGCAAAAGGAGAGCACTACAGAGTCTGTTTCTGAAGTGAAGGCCTGAGCAGGTCATCCCAGAACGGACTGAGAGACCAGAGAGGTGCTGGCTATCCCGGGGAAGCAATCAACAGGCTGCTGCAGCCAGATGAGAGGGGTGGTCATCGGTGAGGCTTTTCACATAAAGGTAGGGGGGTGTAGGTTGCGGGTTGTGTGTCTCACAAATGTGCCGATATCGCGTGAGTACCAGAAGAGCCTCACATGGTATTCTGCTGATGTTGTGGGATAGATGTGCCCGCTTTCTGTGCCATGCAGATGTGCCTAAGAGACCTGGAGACCTAACGCAGCAGGTAGGGGCAGCCCCTGTGCAAGATACTTTGATTCCCAGCATCTCAGCATTCAAGGCTTCTTCCACTAGCTGTTCCCCCCCACGCTGTACTTTACAGTGACCCTTTTCAGCAGGACGAATATCAAAGGGCCAGGGCTAACATATGCCCGGGGTTAGAAATGGTGGCTCCGCGTCCTGAGGGTTCACCATCATTTCCAGCCCTGCCCTCTTGCTAACATCAGGTATCAGCCCCCTGAACTACTGTGGAGCACTGTGATCTCCTGCTGGTGGGTCCGACGCAGCAAAAGCGGTGTGTCCTCTCAGGTGGTGTTTTCAGCCTGTCTGCTCTCAGCGTGCTGGAGAGCTGTTTGATCAACACAAGCTTTGACAGTCGGGCATCGTTCATTTTCCACAGCCTACCACTTGAAACTCCTGAAGGACGGGCTGTCACTGTTCCTTCCTTGGGCCTGGGACTTAAATTCTGCCAGGAAAACCAAAGCATTCTCAATATATATTTCTTTTTAAAGGATGAGATAAACTATAACGTGTTAATGATGGAAGTGATCGTGTACAGTTCGTGCTTAGTGAGTACCCCTTGTCTTAAATTAATCCTAATAAGCACTGTTTTCCCCAGTGTGTGCCACTTTAATGGTCATTGTGAAAAGCTGTGCTTCCTAATGTACTATCACAAATGTGATGACACCCTCCTCTTTTAGAAAGCATAATTGATAAAATGTGACAAAAACATGGTTATTGCTTATTCATAAATGGGATACTTTTAAAAGAAGCACTCTCAGCCTTACATCAGTTGGGTTAAATGACTTGCCGATTAAGACATCTACATGAAATATTAAACCACCATTATCTGGCTCCTGTTAAGATTCAAAATCGGGATTCTCTTTTGCGCAGACTGTGTGTGAAAACTGTTCTGCTGTTTTAAAACAATATAAACACTGTAACTCAAAGCTGGAGGTATATTTGAATGGCAATTCACACATAACTTCTTAAAAAGGAATTTTAATATGCTTGGGATGGAATTAGAGACACGTCTGATGCACTAGTAGATAGATTTGAGCACTTCCTGAGAGTGTTCAGACCTAGCTTCTTTTGCTGAAATGCCCAAAATGAAGCTACTCTTCTGACTATTTCTGCTTTTACAGATACCCCATTTTTACTCTATGAATTATCTGCACAGTCTAGCTAAAAATACACTTCCAAAGCCTTACCTGAGTCTATTTCCACACACTGACCTATGAACACGTTGTTGGAAACCAGAGCCAAGGGCTGTGAAACTGGGACAAATTTTAAAAGTGATCATGACTGTTCTTCTACATTTCTTCATTCTTTCTTTTGTCTCTGAAACCTCTACTCAGCATGCATTCCAGGATACTGAAATAATTATTTTACAGTTATTTTAAATATGTAGATTTCTATTACTAGGAAAATTAGTGCTAGAATTTTCTTTCTTTCAGCCTGGTTGAAAGCTCATTAAAGTCTTTGCAGCTATTTCACTGAGCTTATAATGAGACATTTTATGTTCCTATGAGCTTCACACTAAAAGCAGTAGCATTATAATACAAGATCTGCCTGCAAATCCCAAACCTAAGACAGTATTTCCTGAACGGGATAATGGCAAATGAACTGCTGTTCAAAATAATTCAGCTGAGAGTTTAGGCGGGATGTGATCTGCAAATACTGGATGAACAAGAGAGAAGCAAAAGTTTTAATATAGCTTTGATCATTGCAGTGAAGATACTTTTTGGCAGATGAGTGGGAACGGATGTGGCCAAGCTGAGGATGAGGAGATGCTTCTCCTCTGTTGGCACAGAGAGGGACCAGTGGGGAGGCTGGAAAGAAAGTTACTGGGTAACAAAACTCACATTGTAATAACCGTAGGGTGTTACTTGCTCTTTGCATTTTTGTCAACCTCCCATGCCATATACTGATTCTGTGCAACCACAGAATCTGATATATTAAATTTCAAAATTCAAAATAAGACCGTCTAAAGCTATCATGGTTTTATATATTTTTTTTCCCCCTCCTTTTCAGGATTCAATTACAAAGATGTCTGTTTTCATGCCCTGAAGATATATACTTCTCTATACAGTACAATATACTCTAAAAAAGCTTTTGTAGTTTTTTTTAAGCTTTATCTCTGATGTTAGCAAACTCAGCTATATTCATAATTAATTGTCTTGATCAAAACCAAACTCCTTACGATTAAGAAACAAACAGAAGGTATGGCATATCAAACAGACTTTCTGCTGCTGTGATCTTACCTAAACACAACATAAGCTCCTCAGCACTTCCACATTAATAGTAATAAAATTTTGCTTTCCTTACTTCTTCTTTAAATATGATTATTATGGCTTCCCATACACAAACCTCTGGTGCTTTACAAACAGACAACAATAAAGATTTACGTAATTGTTTTGACGAGCATAAGGACAAGAGGGTGTATGTCCACCCGGCTTGATGAAAGAAATCACATTTGCTGACGTAGCAATCGCCTACCGGGCAGGGCAGGAGGAAGCTGTGGGGAAGAGAAGGCGGTTTGAAATCAGGCCTGGTATGCAGTTACACTAATGACAACTGAGAGATGCTGTTCATTTTTCAAGGCTGCTAAAACATATGGCACTTGCTTCTAAAGGCAAAGGTTTTTGGTGAAGATGTCTTCGCTTGGACCTTTGCCCTGACCCCCATCTGGCCAGATGACTTTGAAGTACCGAAATGGTGGGGGCTGGCTGCCGAAACCTCTTTTCGTGAGGGTGTTGAAACAACGTTCGGCTGAGGGAGGTGACTTTCCCCATGTTGTGCTACCTGTCCCCCTCACCAGGACGTGTAGAAGTCACAAATTTGGAGATGGAGTGTGCCCGAAATGACTGTCGTCACTGATTCCTCACATTAACGTTGCTCAGGTCTCTAATACATGCTGTAGACATGGGTGTGACCCTAATGCTCGTCACAGCGGTGGGTGTAGGGAGAAGTGGGGTGTGACACAACTAGGAGGAGACCAGAACATGGCACTCTACAGGTCTAGCGCATTTTCCTTCTCCTCAGTAATGCTTTGCCAGCATGGGACAGTCGTGGCGAAGGTCGGGCACGCGGTCGATAGTGGTGGGAGCTGGACTCTTTTATGCCCTGTCCTCTACAGGGATACGTTAAGGTCGCCAGGGCGACACCTGAAACGGGGAACTTGGAACGACCATCTCTGCGTGTCATTTCAGCACTACAGTGTGAAATGAATCATCAGACTGGGTTAAGCAGAGCCATGATAATTTATACCTGTTATATCTAGGTCCTTTCCATCATCTCTCGAAGGCCAGTTTATTGCTGCAGCTTTCTTCCTCTCCCACTAAATTATAATTCATCAGCACACTCAGGAAGAAATTTGTTATGGTTTTGCTGCTCATAGCATATTTTCATGTATTAATATTTCCTGTGCGTGATGCAAATGGCAACCCTCCAAGGCAATACATTGTTGTTTTTAAGAAGGTCAGTGCTATAATGTAAGGTGGTATTTTCCAACACTAATCTGCTTTCTTGTGATCTTTGAATTCTGCAAGACTTGAGCTCTGTAACTCAGACATGAGAACAGAGATGGCAGATCCTCCTGAAGGGAACAAAGGTGTAGGCTTAACTATTATCTTTTTAACGGGGGGTGGATTAGAATAACGCAAGATGAAAGAAAATAAGCAAAAATACCAAGGTTAATTAATTACTATTGATAATTAATCCAGGATTTGTGAATCAAGAACATTTATCATGGCGGTACCTGAGGAGCAGCTAAGAATGGAGCCTCCTGTGCCAGGCAGACGCGCTGCCCCAGCAGCTGCCTCTCTCCCAGCGGTGGCAGATGACAATAACGCTCCTCAGTGGTGAGACTGGAAACAGGAGGCGCCTGTGGGAGGCTGGGTACGGAGCTGCTGCCCTCCTGACAAAAGCTGGTTTGTAGTTGCTAGCGCAGGCCCAGCCAAGGGCAGCAGGTCCAAGCAACAGGCGCGGTGTTTTCGTACTGGTGCCTACAGACAGAAGCCTAGAAATGGGAGAAGAGAGTGCGGTTGTCTGTACTATGGAATGTGGGAAATCTTTTCCACACTTGTAACAGTACGACGGTTCTGAAGGCAACCAACAGTGGCAAGCAGTAATATTTCCCTAGGCGGGGCTTCTAAATATCCTCCCCTTGCAAAATATTTTATTTCAGGACTAACCTTACCTTGGGATTACCGTTAAGAGAGCCATAGGTTTCAATGGCATGTAATTTTACCTATACATTCTTACTGCCCTCTTATTGTTTTACTGGCAATCCTAAAAGTGTAATTGATACTGACAAAGATGACTTGAATATCTTGATTTATAGCAGAGACTAAATTTATATTATAAATAAAATACATTTTTTGTTCTGTCTGAAAAATAGACAAGACTAGACAGTCCTCTTTAATTAACGTTGACAACTGTTTTTCAAAAGAGGCTGTGAAACAAGCAAGCCAAAAAAACATGAATCAACAGCTCAAACACCAGAAAAAAAGTCAA